>NW_004624797.1:1302911-1314722 GCF_000247695.1 Heterocephalus glaber
TCTTATTTCATTCCTTTTATTTATTTTAATTTAGTTTGTTCATTTTTAGTTCTATAAGTTGTAGTTTTAGCTTATTGATTTGAGTTATTCATTTATAATACTCATGTACAGCTATAAATTGTCCTTAAATATTGCTTGTACTGAATTACATGAGTCTCAGCATGTGTTTAAATTTTCATTCATTTCAAAATAGTGTCTAGTTTTCCTATTGATTACTTCTTTAACCCTTGGTTATTTCAAAGGCTGATTTTTAAAAACATCTATATATTTATGAATTTGCTAAATGCAGTTCTGTTATTGATTTTTTGTTTTATTCTGTTGTGGAAGAACACACTTTATATGATTTCCATCCTTTTAATTATATTGAAGTCAGGAATGCTTGTGTATGCTTATAATCCCAGTACTCTAGGAGGCTGAGGTAGGAGGATCATAAGTTCAAGTCCAGCCTGGGGAACTTAGCAAAATAGCAAGACCTTATTTCAAAATTTAAAAAAATTAAACAAGCCCTGGGATGTAGCTCATTATGAAGGTCCAGTGTTTAATCCCCAGTATTGCAAAATAAAGAAACAAGCAAACAAACAAATAAATATATTAGTACTTGTTTTATGGTATAATATATGACAGATATTCAACAATATTTTATAAGTGCTTAAGAAAATGCATATTATGCTGTTTTGTTATTGTCTTCTGTGTATATATGATATTCAGGATTAAACTCAGGGCTTTCACACAGAGGTACATCTCCAGCCCTTTCTTGTTTACTTACTCATTTTCAGACAGGGTCTTACTGAGTTGCTATGTCACACAGGCTGAAATTGAATTTGTGATCCTCCTGCCTCATTCTCCTGAAATGCTGGAATTATAAGCAGGTGCCACCATGCTTGACTTGTATTGTGTTCTTGTTAGATGAAGTGGTCTGTAGATGTTTCTTAGATCTTGCTGGTTGATAGTGTTGTTCAAGTCTTCTGTTTACTTTCTGATCTTCTGCCTAGTTGTTCTTTCCATTATTGAAGGAGGGTAATGAAATCTCAATCTATTATTGTTCACTTGTCTGTTGTCTTTTAATTCTATCTTATTTGGTTCTTGTATTTTGGACTTATGTTCTTATGTACACATATGTTTATAATTGTTATTTCTCCTTAATAGATTGAATCTTTGATCATTTTATAATATTGTTTTTTGTTTCTATCAGCAACTTATTTGTTAATGTCTATTTTGTGTATATTAGCTATCCTAGCTCTTCTATTACTGTTTGTCTGGTATAGATTTTTTCATCCTTTTACCTTTGAGGGACTTGTACTTTTGAATCTAAACTGTACCTATTATAGATACTATAGAGTTATATCATGTTTTTTACTCATTCTTCTAACATTTGCCTTTCATTTGTATAGCTTAAGCTGTATCATGTAGTCTAATTACTGATGAAGTAGAATTTATGGCTGCTATTTTGGTATTTTTTTAATATACCTTTTGTCCTTTTGGGTTCTCTTTTCCTTCTTTAGTGTCTTCCTTTTTGTTAAATAGATATTTCTTAGTATATCATTTTAATTACCTTGTTATTTCCTCAATTATATTTTAGTTTCTTACTTAGTGTTTGCCCTGGGGATTATAATTAACATTTTATAGTAACAACTTAGGTCAAATTAATAACAATTTGCTATCTATTATATACAAAAATATTCGCTCCAATCCTTTGTTCTTATTATATAAATTGTACCCTTATACATTGTTTTTCTATCAATGCAGATTTATAATTATTGATTTACATAGTGTGTTTTAATTTTGATAGATGCAAACCCGCAAAGCTATTGAGTAAGCTAAACATCTCCAGCACACCAAATGCAGTAATCTTGAAATTCCCATTATGTTATATCACCACCAAGTAGTTCTTGAACTAAATCTCCTCATGTACTACCTTCTTAGAAAGATTAGTGGGAATACTCCTGTTGATAGACACAGAGAATAGAGGACAGTTAATGTTTATAACAGTACACAATTGAAAATTAAATCCTAGGTGTTCTCAATTAATAAGAATGGGCTAGATGAACATTTGCATGTATTAAATGAGATATCAGCTTTTATTTCTACCATTTGAAGCCATGAGTGAGTGATAATGTCAGATACTTTGGAATAAAGGACCTATACCGCAGCAAAACTTTCTCATCAAAATGTATGATAAAGAATTTAATTTAACCTAAAAAAGTGTTATCTTATTTGAGATACAGCCTAAACCTAGATTAGAATATTACTTTATTGTTTTCTTTTTGAAAAATATTAGACAGTATTTAGTTTATAATTCATTTAAATATTTTTTAAAATTTTTTATTAATTTTATTGGTACATTTTAGGTATACAATATAATGACATTCATCATTGGAAATTTACACCTTTACATAATCTCTCTTGGTTCTTATTTTTCCCCATTCCCCAGCCCTCCCTTCAACCCCTCCATCCCTCCCTATTTACAAAGACTTTGTTTCTATTTTTTCATTTTCTCATATTAATTCCATTTCCTTCTTTCCTTTCCCCCACCCCTCCCAGTTCCCCTTCCCCTTTGCCCCTTTTCTTCTTATTTCACATTATCTATTATACCTTTTAGTTATTATTTACACTTTCAGTTTCTCACACTAGAGAAACTATTCAGTATTTACAAATGTGTGTCCTATTTATTTCACTTAAGAGTATTGCCTCAATGTGCATCCATTTAGCTATAAATGTCTCTAACTTCTCATTTTTTATGGCTGAATAGTACACCATTTTACTAAAAAACACATTTTCTTTATCCAGTCTCCAGTTGATGGGCAATTGGGCTGCTTCCAAGTTTTGGCTATTACAAATTGTGCTGCTGGAAGAGAGGTTAGGTAGAATTCTTGAAGACATTGGTGTAGGAAAAGATTTTATGAACAGAACCTAAGTTGCCCATGAACTAGCACAAACAATCAACAAGTGGGATCTCTTCCTATTAAAAAGCTTCTGCACAAAGGCCGGGGATTTAGCTCAGTGATTCTGCTGCCTGCCTCGCAAGTGCAAGGACCTGAGTTCGATCCCCGGTACAAAAAAAAAAAAAAGAAAAAGAAAAGAGCTTCTGCACAGCAAGAGAAACCACCAACAGTGTGAAGAGACAACCCACCATGTGGGAAAAAATTGTCACCTGCTGTTCCTCAGACAAAGGTCTACTATCTCTAACCTATAAAGAACTTACAAAAATCAGACCTCCCAAATTTAAAGACCCAATCCAAAAATGGGCATCTGAAATGAACAGACATTTCTCAGACAAAGAAGTAGAAATAGCTAATAAAGATATAATTTAAATATTAAATGTATTGATTTTTTTAACCTCTAGGGGAGTAAAACAGGAAAAAATGTCAACAACTTAAGAAAATAGTTTCAATTGGTTTTGATTGACAACATGGACACCCTACAAGAAAATTACCAAGAATTGACTGCCCTTGAAATGACCTTATAAAAAGCCACTACTTTGACTAGCTCTTGACTTTTCTCTTTAAAAAAAAAATTCAAGAAGGATCTCAGGGAGACTGGGAGAAAAATGTATGTTGACAGATGAGTGAGCCTTCCAGTGCTGTGCTGCCAGGTAAAATGAGTCCATTGGAGTTGCAATCCATTTCTTCTACAGCTGCAAGGCAGCTGGAGGCATGTTTCAGTACTTGTTAATGTAGACCCATTCCATTTGGAAACTGTCACAGGAAATAGCAATTTGCCATTTAATAATTCATTTGTTGCTGAAGTCAATAGCTTGGAATGGTATGTGAGACATCCCCTATTTAATAGCAAGAGCTTGAGCTATATAGCTCCCAAGGTCATAACACCTTGCTGGTTTTTGAGGCTTGAAATTTAACAGCACAAAAAAAAAGATGACCCTATATGTACATAAGATCTCATGGAAAAATTTCCCCATTAATTCCTCAAAAAGGTAAACTTTCTTTTGAAATATTAATAATGTATAAATGCAAATACACAGAGTTTATGGAACACTCCTTTTCTAATAGAAAACACTCCCCAGAAAGCTCACCTTACTCAGGTGATGGAGGTAGGAAGACAGGGCAAAAGTAAAAATATTCATTATGTCCAAAGCTTTACGTATGTTTTCTCACCTAATTCTCAAAACAGAAGTATGGTAAATGTATAATTGATATTGTGAAATATGAAGAAAAGCTCCAAAGGAGTAGGGGAAGTGGCAGGGGTAGGGGAAAGGAAAGAAGGGAAAAGAAAAAATATGAGAAAAGGAAAAAATGGAAACAAAGTCTTTATGAATAGGGAAGGCAGAAGAGGGTGAAGGGAGGACAGGGGAATGGGGAAAAAATAAGAACCAAGATACATCACGTAAAGGTACAAGATACATCACGTAAAGGTACAAGATCCCAAAGATGAATGTAACTGTAGTGTATAGCTAAAATGTACCAATAAACTTAATGAAAAAAAAAACCCCAGAAGTATGGTATTGGTGCTAGTTCTCATTTCACAAGGAAATAAGGCTATAGAAACAATATATTTTTTTAAATTTTACATTTAAATTTTTTTATTTTTATTTTACATTTCAAGCTTTTATTATATTTTATTAGTACATGTTTGCAATGCAAGCAGTTTACAATCATCTTGGGGAGTGTTAGATGTACGTATTACAGCTTGTTTTTTTTTTAAATCCTCACCCCCTTCCCTCTCCTTACCCTTACCCTTCCTCTGGTTCCCCTATCACCTGTTTTGTACTTGTTAATATTATTTTTCTTAACACATGTCATGGCATATAATGTTTACATTGATTGGGGGTATTAGCTTCCTGTACATGGTACACATTTATTCCTCTTATTTTCCCTTCTCCTCCCCCTCAACCTTCTTCCCTTAGATCACTTCCTTACTGGGTGTTATCTGTCCCCTTGTACCTTTCTATCTATCCTTTATCATTTTCTTTGTTTGAACTTTGCCTCACTCAAATGAGAGATACCATACAACAGAATTAGTAAATACTAGGACAAGAAACAATAATTTAAGTATGAAGTACTAAACAATACATGAATTAATTGGATTGAAAGTCAAATCTGTCCTACTCCAAAACCTGTATACCTTTTATTACATCATGGTAGGCTTATGTAATTCAAAACTAAAGGGAGTTGGGAAATTTTTAGTGGTTAAAAAAAAAAAGAAAAAAAATCGCTTAAACTTGTGGAGGAGTGCTGAAAACTTACCCTTATGAATATATGCTTTACTTTCATGCTTTATTCCAGTTCAAAGTAAAAGAAAGCTGAAGAATATACTCTGTGAATCTGAATTCTCCAAGTTTGGTTCTATGGAACATTAATAATGACTGATTTTTAGAGATATCTGACAAAAGGGTTAAATTACTTTACCAAGATGCTTGGTTAAACAAAGTCAAACAGATTTCTTCACTGTTGAATTTTCAAAGCTTTTAACTGTTAATATTCATGGAAAAGTTCCAAGAAATGCTACAAAAACACAAGTTTGTATTTGTTACAGGAATCTGCTTTATCAAATTTGTTTCACAGAATGCCAACTTGAAAAATCCTCTTTTCTGCTGGTTCAGTGACTGACAGCCGGTGTGAAGGAAGAGAAGCAGGTTTGCTGAGGAAAGAGGAGGAATGACTTGAGTACCTTGGGAGTCAGGGAGATGTATTAAAAAATGGAAGCAAGGAATCTTAAGTCTGCTTTATAATTGTGTTTATAGTTGACTACACTTGAAGAAATACCTCAAAAACCCAACACTTTCAAGGCCTAATTACCCAACAATCAATTTTTTTATACCAACAAGTGATGGCTAGCTATAAATTGGTATAATGAATTTGTTTCTATTGCTGTTTCAGTGTGACTAGCGCAATTTAAATGGCAGCTTTTTCCCATTGCCTCACTCTATGACAACATTATTCAACCAGCAAATACAGGTGGGCCATGCCATAGAAAGAGCTGAGGATATTATATGAAGATGGACCAAAATAAAGGAGTAGAGCTGCAGTTCTCACCTGTGTCACCAATGTCAGCCTCCTGTGTAGTTATAGTCAGTGGTTGTTTATGTCCTTAAATATCCTCACACTCCCCCCCTAAGAAATCATAATGTCTAAAACTTTGCCACTGAACATATATTCTTTGGGTTAAGTATTGCCCTCTCTGGACATCCAATTAGAAATGAAAAACACCACCAGAAAGAGTAATAAATGAAATCAATTAGCACAATTTTTCAGAAAATTTTTTTCTAAGGAGAAGAATAAGGTCTCACAGGTGGAAATGAATAATTGGTTTCTGTAGAACATGAAAGAAAGACTTATTTCCCACTTAAACTATGGACACCAAGCCAAGAAAAGCCTACAAAACAAAGCAAATGCAAAAAAAAAAAAACCTCCCTAAGCTCATTTTTTTCTATAATAGACATCAATTTCTATAGCTACAAATAGAAAATCAGTCCAAGAGACTTCACAATCCAGTGTTGTGGCCAATGTAGAAGGAGGTATGAATCATAGTGGTGATGAAAGCTCTGCCCTGTCATTTGCAAATACTGTTCAAACATATATTTGGAGAGACAAACAAGATCCATGAAACAACTGAGGACTAAAATATGTGTTACCAACTATAAAGAAAATAAGATTTCTATAGAAGAAGAAATGAGTGTGGGCTGGAAAAATAAAGGAAGCTTTCTGCAAAGGGGACAACTTGAGCTAACTTTTTGAATTCTCAAAATTAGAATAAGATACAGAAGTAGTAGTTGTTTCTATAGGATCAAGCAGAGTTAGCAAATTGGTTTCATCTCTTGTTCCAGTTCCAAATAATATATAGTGACTGCTGCCTGCCTAAAGCACCATGTTGAGAGGGATACTGTAACTGCTTCCAGGCTCAGAATAAAAGAGTGCTATGTTCAATTTAATGTTATCTGTCAGGGACTACAAACATCTTATCTGGATATGGAAGTAAGAGCTCTGCAAAGGCAATTTTGAGCTGATACTGATAAGATCAAACATCTCAACTATACCTGGCCCAAGAGAAATCAATAGAATACAGTCCCTCTCCACTGGAAAATCCTTTTCCCTATGGTCACATAATTTGTAATGGAGAATCTCAATAACCGTTTCTCAGCATTATTTTCTTTTACAGATAGGCAACAGCCACCTTGTAACATGGAAAATTTTAATTTTCAGCTTAGTTGAGTTCAAGTCATGTTAAACGGTTAAAAAATAATTGATGGGCTCTGTCTTAAAAATTATGTATGCAGTAAGAATGTTAAAACACAACCTGCTTAAATGTCTGAGAACCAAAAGGATCTATTTCTCTTTGGTGCCAATTTCTGGCTCTACACCAGATGGGCCTACTAATGGCTGTGGGCCTGTGAGTTTTAAGAGGAGTCAGAGGGATGGAAAATTTCCATTACAATCCATCTCCATGCTACCCTCACCATGGCTCTTCTCATAATTATATCTCTTCAGAAATCAGAGGAATCTACATCTTTTTTAGTATACCCTTGGTTTTTATGAATCTAAGATTATATTTGAGTATATTATGTTTAGTGAGCTTTGCTTTTTTTCTTCACCAAATTGTTGTGTTTCCCTTTAAGAGAATACTTTGTGTTATGTTGTCATAGCAACAAAATGTGCTAGTAGGTTCAAAAACTGACATTTCCCCTTCATATTATTATTCATGAGGCAGACACCATTTTTCCCATCACCTCCATCAGTACTAAGGGGTCTCTCCATTTAAATGTAAATTGACTATAAAGAGATAAAAGGCTCTACTTTCACTTGCCATGAAAGGTGTCCCTCTTTGCTGGTTTTTTGTTGTTTTTTTTTTCCTGTGCTTCGGATGCAATACCTCTAGTGACAATCTTTAGAAGCTGAAGAGACATTTGCCACTCCAGCCAAATCTTGGGCCTTTTTTTTTGTGCACATATTTTGCCAAAAGAGAAGGAAAATTCTTATCAGTAGAGGGAATAATTCTGACTACTATTTATAGCGAATAAACTTTCAAATTATTTACACAAATATCTCAACCAGTTGTCTTTTCTGGGCTTTAGACAGGCTAACAATATTTTACCTTCTCTACAGTCTTCAAAACTAAAGCATGCACAATCAGCTTGTTTCCAGTTTTAAAATAAGATATTCAAAAGCACTTCGCTAATGGTGGTTTTTGTGCTGATAGGCCTCTGTGAGAGCACACAGAATGTTTGTTTTCCAAAAACCTCTTTTAACCACGTTTTACTCAGACAACTTGTTCAGCCCATGTTTTCTTCTTAGCACAATGTAGGTTCCAAGGAAGCAAACAGCTTCAGTTCCATTTAACATTTGTATAGTATGAAACCATGAAAGCAAATGCATTTGTGAACTTGTCTTTCTTTGTTCATTTATCTTTTTAGATTTTTTAAGTAAAGAATAATCTTTTTACTTTTTGATATCAGATCAAATGAATGAGGTTGAGATTTTGGTCTCAATATAAATGAAACAATTAGATGAATTGGAGATGAAGTTTTTTTTGTTGTTGTTGTTCTTTTTTTTGGTACCGGGGATCGAACTCAGCACTCTGTGCTTGTGCGGCAGGCGCCAGAACCACTGAGCTAAATCCCCGGGCCTGGAGATGAAGTTTTTAGAAAAATATTTGAAGGCTAATCCAACTTCGAACTATTGCTGGGTTTTGGCATACTGAGGTCTCCTAGAAGTGTTTCCTAGGTTCTTCTTGTCTTAAGCAAAGAATTGAACAAAATGAGCACAAATAATGGCAAGGTTTTACATTTATTACAGGTAGGAAAAAGCACATGTTCTGCAGATAGAGTGTGGCCCAATTAAAAGCAGGAAAAGTAGTATACTTTACAGGATGAGAGCAGACCACTGTGAAAGAATAAGTTCAACGGTGGCTTTTTGTGTCTCCATTACTCAGGCTGAGTTCAGATTTAGGCTGTCCTATAAAAAACCTGCTTGAGTTCTTGCAAGAATTGAAGATAGCACTTTCTGACTGATGTAACTTGCAGGGCTTTGGGAACTGTTCTGTGCATACATCCTGGAACTTTGTAATTAACAGGTTATGCCCACTTCCCCAGCCACTGCCACACCCTAGCCTCCTGCCTCAAAACTATTAGAATTTTGAAGTACTTTTGCATGAAGAGAGGAATCTTACAATTAATCAAATGGCTATGGATAGGACAGATAGGAAACAGAAGTCCCCTTCATTTCTTCTAATGTTGGTAATGACTTCGCTAAATTCTTGGTGGACTTTTCTGCCTCAGTAAGTGGAGCCTAAAAAAAGAATGATCTTTCTTTCTCTCTTTCTCTTTCTCCTTTCTCTCTCTCTCTCTCTCTCTCTCTCTCTCTCTCTCTCTCTCTCTCTCTCTCTCTCTCTCTTTCTTTCTTCCTCTCTCTTTCTTTTTTATTGATATTATTTTTAAGGCTGTTGAAGGACCTCAGTTTATATTGGGGCCATTAATGATTACAGTGGCAATATAGTTAGATATTCAAGCAATAAAATCAGAAACATGTTGATTTGCATTCTTGGTATGGTATTCACTAGGCATATATGGTCATGGGAAGGTAAGTTTAATGTCTAGGGTTTTAAAATTTCTCACCAACAAAATATATTTTAATGTTGTGCCCAGATCGCGTAGTCCCAAAGACCACCAGGAAGCCAATCCCGATGTAAGCACACGAGGGTCGTTTATTCAAGCTCGAGCAGGGACTCTCAACTGTCACCGACGCAGCGGGTCGAGATTGAGAGCCCCTAATTTCAAATTAGCGGGGTTTTTATAGAGGTTACAGCAAGGTTTGGAGATTTTCCACTTAGCAGTTACATGATTGGTTGACAATTAGCAAGCATGAAGTGTACATTTCTGATTGGCTAGGTGCATCGAGGGTTGAGGGGTGGCTACATGTAGGTTTTAGGAGGGAAAAGAGGGACAAAGGTTAGTGGCCGACTGTCACGTACTGATGGTCAGCACATCTACAGATTGTTCTATGGATAGTGGGCCCGGAACATTCATTTCCTGGACAAACAGATGGCTGAGTAATTAACTCAGGAACTTTGCTTCGTTACAGATTGTATCTTTTGTCCCAAAGCAAGCACATTTTAACCATTAATTTGTGAGAGACTAGGGGAATAGTGGATTTTAGCAAAATGGAGTCGCTTTGGTCTCACACTTAAAACAATGTTTATATTATTTATCATCATGAACATAAAGTGAAATCATTCACGTTATATGACTAGTCTAATATCTGATATATAGTAAGTATTTACTGAATGTCAACTAGTTTTATTAACATAAAAGCAGGAGCTAAGCAAGCATGGAAAGCCCCCTGAAATGTCGTGACTAACCATATTCTTGATGTGAAAATTTTGTATTTGGTTCTTTGATTTCAATAAATAGGGGATATATATCCAAATTAAGTTTATCAGTGAATGATTTTCACCAAACTCAGAAAAGCTTCATAAAAGCTTTATATTCAGATTAGAAGAGAACCCAAGTCACACACTTAGAAACTGTTCAATTTATATGCACTAATTTTTGGTATTAAAATATTAAAATAATTCTATATTTAAGTAATTTATCTTGAATATAACTGGAAATTCTCTGGCTTATATTTAAACAACCTTCTCTTCTTACTTCTCTGATGAAGAACCACTGATCTTTATGACTGTTTTAATAACTCTTAACAGAACCAGTATTTAATCACAGAATTAGATCTAGAAACTAGCATTGGGTATTTGCTAGTGCAAAGAACTCATTTTTCAGATGAAAAATGAAGCTGTCATGAGAATTAACATGTCTAAAGTCGTGATGATACTGAATGACAGATGGTCTAGAACCCAAGTTTCCTGCTTCCCAATCCATTGCTTCTACTATGAAATCATTCTGTGAAGCACTGGCTCTGTGATAGACATTACTAATAATCTTAGTTGAGTTTCTCCTGATAGAAGAGGCTGAGACAATAACTTGGCTATAGAGCATTCATATAGGAAGTCATTATAAGAACCCAAGGTAAGTGAGGGAACAGGGAAAGCAAAAAAAGCCAATAAAGAGTGTCCTATTGACTAATTTAATTGACAGCAATGATGGCTCAATCTTGTTGGGGACTTGGGCAAAACAAAAAAGCATTTAGAAAACACTTCAGAACTTTCTTGAAAGATTAGATGGTTAGTGCATTTATTTACTGATCTCCTTTTCTTTAAGGATTAGCTTCAAGCACTTCAACAACATCAGCTTGCCATGCTGCACCTTTGTGTGAGTTGAGCAGCCTTTCAATGCTTTGGAGACAGTGTTAAGATGTAAGAGCAGAGACATTATTGAGTGCTTGAGGTGAGATGAACTGTCTACTACAATTGCACTGAAATCAGATAAGCTGAGAGGCTATTTTTCAGGAGAGCACAAGTGTTTGCCATAAGAAATTAAAATATGAGCAGCTATATCTATCACATCTGGTCTGACACAATTAAAAGCCCATATGCAATTCTCTAGTACCTCTCCTACCTTGTAATAGCAATCGTGAAGGGAACCTTGAGATTGCAAGGCCAAAGTCCAAAGCATCCTGGATGGAAGTCATCATATGGGAGACACATACCCTTTAAAGTCATCTTAGGACACACAATGGACTGTATCTAAAGAAGAAATAAACTTTTGTTGTATCAAACCACTGATATTTTACAGCTTATTTCTGCGAAATATTTAGCCTATCCTAACAGAGGCTCTGTCATCACAAGTCAAATTATCTTAAGATATCCCTGAATTTCTATAGGTGTACTTTAGTGAAATACTCCACATTCTTTATAACCATTACTATTTATTTTTATTTTTTTTTATTTTCTTATTGGTACATTTTA
>NW_004624797.1:1340801-1352606 GCF_000247695.1 Heterocephalus glaber
CAATTCTATTAAAAAATAAAATTTCATAACAAAATAATTAGTGACAATGGTAAATACACTATGTATCATGATCTTAAAAGAATATATTTTCAGTTCCTAATCTATTTCTCAACTCATCTCCTAAGAAAATTATACCTTTTTTTGCTTAAAACGTTTTAATTATTAACAAAGTAGCTGACACTCCTCATTATTTTGAATAATTTCTATTTCACAATAGCTATTATATATTTTGCTTCTTATTTACACTTTCAATTTCTCACACTAGAGAGACAATGCAATATTTACATATCTGTGTTAGATTTATTTCACTTAAGAATATGACCTCGGGGCTGGGGATTTAGCTCAATGGTTCCACCACCTGCCTCGCAAGTGCAAGGACCCGAGTTCAATCCCCGGTACCAAAAAAAAAAAAAAAAAGAGAATATGATCTCAAGGAGCATCCATTTACCTAGAGATGTTTCAAGTTTATCCTTCTTTCTGGCTGCGTAGTACTCCATTATATAAAAAATCATCTTTTTTATCCACTTCTTGATTGACTGGCATTTGGGTTGTTTCCAAGATTTAGCTGTTTCAAACTGTGCTGTTATAAATAAACATGGGTGTACATACATCGCTGTGGTATCATGATTTTAGTTCTTTTGGGAAGATACCCAGAAGGGAAATAGCTGGGTCAAATGCAACCTGTAATCCTAGGTTTTTGAGGAATCTCCACACTGATTGCACTAGTCTATATTCCCACCAACTGTGAGAAAGGGTTCCTTTTTCTCCACAGCCCTTCTAGCATTTGTTGTTGTCAATGCAAATTAAAACAGCATTGAGATTCCCTCTCACTTCAGAAAAAATGGCTATCATCAAGAAATCAACCAATAAGAAATGTTGGCAAGGCTGTGAGGAAAAGGAACCTTTCTCTATTGTTGATGGGAGTATAAACTGGTGCAACCAATATGGAAATGATTAGGATATTCATAAAAAACTGAAGCTAGAGGTTCCATTTGACCCAGCTATTCCTCTTCTTGGTGTCTTCCTGAGAGAGTTAAAAACATCATATCACAGTGATATATACACACCCATGTTTATAGTGGCACAATTTACAATAGCTAAATCTTGGAAACAGCACAGATGCCCATCAACAGATGAGTGGATAAAGAAAATGTGGTTTGTGTTATATAATGGAGTACTACTCTACCACAAAGGAGAATAAACTTGAGACATTTTTAGGTAAATGGATGCCCCTTCAGACCATATTCTTAAGTGAAATAAATGGGAGACACATGCTTAAATATCACATTGTTTCTCTTGTGTGAGAAACCAAAAATACAAGTAAGAATGATAGATGTTGTGAAGTAGGAAAAAAATGTTCAAATGGGAAGGGGACCAAGAAAGGGGAGAGTGGGAAGGGAAGGAAGGGAAAAGAAGAAAAAAGAGAATAGAAAAAAATAGAAGCAAAGCTTTCATAAATAAAGAGAGGAAGAAGGGGTGAAGGGAGAAAAATGGGGAAAAAAGAAGAATCAAGATATATTATGCACAGGTACAAATTCCCTATAATGAATGTGATCATTATGTATATCAAAAGTGTGCCAATAAAATTAATTTACAATAAATAAATAAATACATACATGAATAGACTAAGAAATATAAAGTAAAATTAGGAAGTGGTATAAACAAATGTGATAATATTTATTTATTCATACTTTTTGATTCTACTCATACTTTTTGTATAGTAAAAATGAGCTTTCAATTCTCTATTTTTAAAATTTCTTCAAATATTTATACATTCTTAAAATAGAAAAGCAAAACATAAATCACAATGGTAAAGGCTGATAAATGTGGCTGTATATTCAAATTCCAATTAATAAACAACATACAAAGTTCTTTTATAGCAAAATGGGAAAATATTTGTAATATGTATGTAGAATGAAAAAGGAACATATAGGAAAGGCTGTGGCAGAAAAGGAACCCTTCTACCTACACTGTTGATGGGAATGTAAAGCAGTAGAACCACTATGGAAATCTCTATGGACAATCCTCAAAAAACTAAACATAATATTTCCACTTAACTCAGCCATTCCACTTTTAGGTATACAGTGATACATGTATACTCATGTAAATAAGACCACAATTGGTAATAACTAAATCTTGGAAGCAGGCTACATGTTCACCAACAAATAAATGGATAAAGAATGTAGAGAATGTATACACAATTCAAATACTTTTTTTAGCAAAACATTTATTGGTACTTTTTAGATATACATAATGATAACATTCATCATGGGGAATTTGTACCAGTACATGATATATCTTGCATCTTCTTTTTTCCTGTCCCCTCTTCCTTATGTACAAAAGATTTGTTTCCACTTTTATCCTATGATTTTCTTTTATTTTCTTGTCCCTTTTTTTCCTTTCCCCTTTTCTCTTCCTTGTTCCCCTTCTCATTTGAAAGTTTCTTCCCATTTCCCAATGTTTATTGTACATTTTAGTCCTTATTTTCACTTTTGATTTCTCACATCAGAGAAACAATACAGTATTTTAATATATGTGTTTGATTTATTTCACTTAAGAGTATGGTCTCAAAGTGGATATATTTATCTAAAAATATCTCAAGCTCATCCTTCTTTATGGCAGAGTAGTATTCCACTGTATTAAAAAGCTCATCTTCTTCATACATTTATGGGTTGTTGGGAATTTGGATTGTTTCCAAGATTTGGCTATTGCAAATTGTGCCACTACAAACATGAGTGTGCATATATTGCTTTGGTACAATGCTTTTAATTCTTTTGGGAAAATACCTGGAAGGGGAATAGCTGGGTCAAATGATTTTAGTTCTTGGTAAAACCTCCACATTGATTTCCACAGTGAAGTAAGGCTTCCTTTTCCCCATGGTCCTTCCAGCATTTGTTATTGGTTGACTTCTTGATAACAGCCATTCTTTCCACAGTGAGATGGAATCTCAGTGTTGTTTTAATTTGCATCTCTCAAATGAACAGTGATGTTGAACATTTTTCATATATTTATTTGCCATTTCTACTTCTTCATCTGAGAAGTGTCTATTTATTTCAGATGACCACTTTTGGATTGGGTATTTAAATTTGGAGGGTCTGATTTTTTTTATTCCCATATATTCTAGATATTAGTCCTTTGTCTAAAGAACAGCTGGCAAACATTTTTTCCCACACTCTGGATTGTCTTTTCTGTTGTGGTTTCTCTTGCTCTGCAAAAGCTTTTTAATAAGATGAGGAGATCCCAGTTGTTGATTCTTTGTGGTAGTTTCTGTGTTACTGAGGTTTTGTTCATAAAGTCTTTGCCTACACCAGTCTCTTTAAGAGTTCTACCTATTCTATCTTCCAGCAGATTAAGTGTTTTTGTTTCAATATTTAGATCTTCGATCTATTTCAATTTTAGTTTTGCATGGTGAAAAATACAAGTCCAGTTTTAATCTTTGGCAAGGGGAAGGCTGTTTTTCCAGCACCATTTATTAAAGAGGCTGTATTTCTTCCAGTATTTGTCTCCTTTCTCAAAGACAAGGTCCCTGAGTACGTCTGAAGTTGTTTCTGCATCGTCCAATTTGTTCCATTGATCCTGAGGCACTTTTTTTTTTTTTTTTTTGCGAGTACCATGCTGTTTAATCACAGTAGCTTTGTAGTATAATTTTAAGCCAGGAATTGTGATCCCTTCTGCCTTGCCTTTGCTGCCCAGAATTGCCTTTGCTATTCTAGGTCTCGTATGGTTCCAAATGAATTCTTTGTTACACAATTCAAATACTATTCTGCCATACAGAAGGATAAACTTGAGTCATTGATAGGAAAATGGATGCACCTCAAAACCATAACGTTAAGTGAAATAAATCAGAAACATAAGCCTACATATTCCAATGTTCATCTTATATTAGCAACTCAAAAATGTAAATAAAGAGTAAAGTGATAAATAGATAATAGGAAAAAGGGAGATACTGTGCATCTTTTGAAAGGGGCCGGGAGATGGAGGGAGGGGGAAAGAAAAGCAGGGAAGGGGATATAAAGAGAATTAAGATGTGTTATGTACAGGTAACAACTCCCCACGAGGAATGTAATCATTATGTACTGCAAACATGTACTAATAAAAAGTAAATATTCTATTTTGAATAAAAGGAAAAACATACATATAATCTGTATTGTTAGTGTATGAAAGCACTTTCATTGAGCTCAAAGATGAAGCAGCCCCAGGTTTGAGCCTCAGTAGTACAAAAGCACTCTCAAAATTGTTCATCAACTGCTGAACAATATTAATAAACTAGAATACATAGATTGATGAGCATGTAGGGATTGTAGCACATCAATTGCTGGAGGAATTTTAAAGAGCTAAGTTTTATGAATCACAACTGATAATATTTAAAAGAGCATTAAATTGTCAATACTAGACTTTAAGCTGATAAAAACGATGATCTCTAAGGAGTAAGATGACAGAAGTAACATAATTTTTATTTTACACACTTCTCTATTTTTGTGCTTAATTTGTGCTGCTTTCATAATTTAAAGTTATAATTGTTTTTTTGAGTTTTAATGTTGATCATATTAATTTATTAATAATTTCATTCTTCCCATTAATTTCTTATATAAAAAGATTAATTTTTCAGTAGTAGGTACAACAGCATTTAAAGAGCATTTGGGCAGAATAACTAAGATAGAAACCAAAAGGTAACCAAAAGGTAAATGAAGCAAAATTATCTAGTGTAAAATTTATCCTAATTTGTATTAATTTTCCATAAATTTTTAGATTGTTAAAATTATCTTAGTCTAAGCATATTATGAATCATTGTAAAAGATTCCAACATTTACAAATTATGAAACTCTTCAAGATCTCACTATGGAAGTTTAAAATTTCAGCTCTTATGCCATCTGTCAACTTTGGTCTGTATATTCTGGGCCTTCTCAGGGGAAGAGTAACAATCAGGGAGAATCTGGTCATATTCTGTGCTATCCATCTGAGAGGAGACAAATGCTTCTTTGTTTTGTGGTTCAGGATAAACTGCGGCTGTTTTTTCTTGGTATGCATCATTCACAATCTTTACTGCAATTTTCAGTGAAATATCTCTAATAATATTCAAAGGAGGATAGAGTTGGCCGTCTTCCAGGTGTTTACCTGATACTTGCTGAGATATAACCTCAGCAGTAGTGAGAAAGATCTTATCTGTGATGTTCCTCAGTCCACATGCCGCAACTCCAGGGAACACATAGGAATTGTTCCCTTGGCCAGGATATAGGGTCTGTCCATTTGCAAGAGTAACTGGATCAAAAGGACTGCCACTGGCAAAAACTGCACTTCCCTGAGTTATTTTATAGCACTGCTCCGCAGAACATTCTGCTTTACTGGTTGAATTACTCAAAGCAAAAAGAATAGGTCATTCGTTGAAGGCAACCATATCTTTGAGAATTTGCTCTGTGAATGCACCACAAATTGCAGCAACTCCTATGGGAGCAGTTGGTTTCATTTCTTGAACAATGGCTTCTAGGTTCTTCATTTCTTTGGGTTCATGGGCAAACTTCTCTTTCTCTTGTGTTAAGGATGCACTTCCCTTTACTATTAATCCTTTTAAATCAACCAACCATATTTTTTGATTGCTTTCTCTTTTGTCAGACCTTCCTTCTCCATGGCCATAAAAATCAGGTGTGCAATCCCTAAGGCAGCCTCTCCAGCTCCTTGGCATAATATTGTTTGATCAGATAGTTTGTTCTTGGTTATTCAAAGAGCTGCAAGGAGACCTGCAACTGCAACAGATGCTGTTCCTTGAATATCATCATTAAATGTGCAATACTTTTTTCGAGACTTGTTGAGAAGATGAAATGCATTTACACTGGCAAAATCTTCAGACTGAATAAGGCAATCCATGCCATACTTTGAAGAAAGTGCCTCCATGAATTCATCCAAAAAGTCATCATATTCTGGACCCCTCACTCTTCTCTGCCGTAGTCCAATGTACAATGGGTCATTAAGTAACTCCTCATTTTCTGTACCTGCATGCAGAGTCACAGGCAGACAATGCTGAGGATTCACCCCTCCACAAGCAGTATATAATGCCAATTTACCCACAGGGATGCCCATTCCATTACAACCAAGGTCTCCCAAGCCAAGAATATGCTGTCCATCAGTCACCACAATAGCCTTAACAACATTTTGGCCATGCATTTAGATTTGAAGCAATATGCCCTCGATCATGGATTCTAATAAAAAGACCTCTTGGCTTCCGAAACACTAAACTATGTTGTTGGCAAGCGAGACCCACAATAGGAGTGTAAACAATAGGCATGAATTTTTCAACATCAGACATTAGTACTTTATAAAAGAGCTTTTCATTTCTATTTTGAAGATCCATTAAGAGAAGATACCTGTCAAAGTCAGAATTCAGACGTTTAAAATTTTTAAGTACCCTAAGGACCTGAAGGTTCTGACTGATGAAGCTAGGTGGTAACAATCCATGAATGTTCAATTTCTGTCTTTCTTCCAGAGTAAAAGCCAAGGCCTTGGTGAGGTGCGAGTCACGCGTCAGCAGGTAGCCGCCTTGGTCCGTGTGGAGGCAGCGCAGGGTTCGGGGCTCCTTGGAGGCTGGCGCGGGGCGGGGTCTTCTGCGTGCTGGGGCGCAGCGGAGGCTGTCCAGGCGACTCCACCGAGTTCAGAGGCGGCTACAATTGTTTTTCAACTTACATATTTCAATGGGAATTCCACTCTGAAAGATATCACTCTAGGGAAATTACAAACATGGGCACAAAATTTGATATATTATATGATTTTTATAAATTTTATGAAACCTCAATATAGACACATCCTTAATATTAAAATGTAAAGAGACAACTAAATATATTATGATGCACACAAATGATGAAATAATAAGCTAATATTAAAATATGTTTTTAAAGATTAATGAACAAAGGAAACATTAAGAGATAGTAAGAAAAAAGGTAGCTAGCTCAATGATTTCATTTAGTGTCAAGTTCATAGAGCGGTTTCACAAAGCAGTCTGAATAGAGAGAGGGGAAATGGTCACTGTTTATTAACGTCACTATTATGATAGTAAGAGAGCAATTAATCCCCTATGAAGATCCAATCAATGGTTTTGGGAGGAACGAAATGACCCCTGTGAGAGATGTAGTTTTTCTGTTTTTAATTTTGTTGCTTCCCAGAATATAAAAATGTTGAATAGCAGACTAAAACCTGAAGTGGAAGATCACCCCTGACATTCTTCCTCCCCCATATCTACCTCCAAATACAGGATGAAGAACTCCTCACCCTCTCTGGCAGCAAAGGCAGTTTCAACTGACAGCTCATGCTACGGATTAATTATTTATATGAAGAGAGACAGAGATGGCCATTGATCTACAATTTATAGATATCTGATGGAGGGTTAACAAGCCCAGATGAAATAGGGGAAATTGATGGTGAAGAAGGAAAGAAAGAAGTTAAAAAGAGAAGCACAATGAAGAGAAAAGAAAACAGGATAACACGAGGAAAAGAAAAAGCAGGCCACCTTCTCCACACAGCTAGATGAAAAAATGCTCATGAGACAATGTGTAAATGTGACCAACATATATTCAGTAAGAACAGGAGAAGAGAGAAAGATCAGGACTAATTGATCAATTTTAAAAGCACTGTATATTTGATCAACACTCATTATAGTTTGGGGTCATCACCAGAGAACTTGAGAAAAGAGCTGCTTGAACTCCTTTCTAGGATGTCAGTTTGGAAGGGTCACAAGATAATAACTGCTAGAAAGGGGAGAAAAAACATGCGCATTCCCCAAAGAATTCACGGAACGGTCCATGAGAGTCAGAGGACAAATCCCAAAGAAATAATAATTCAGGCAGAAAGCTTGCTCTTCTATTCCTCTGCTCCCCAAAATATCTAAAGATATATGTACCCCTCAAAAAACCTAATCTGAGAGTATATGTGCATATAAATATATATGGCAATAATATTACATCTAAAATTAAGCAGAGAGAGAGAAAAAAGGAAATTCCATTAAATATGTTCAATGTTTCCCTGGGATTCAGAATTACAGGCAATTCTTTTTTATTGTTAATTAAGTTTATTGGATATATGTATATATAATACATCACATTAATCCTATGCAATTTGTACCTGTACATGATATATCTTGATTCATATTTTTTTCCAGTCCCCTTGCTTCACTTCACCACTTCTTCACCTCCTTATTTTTAAAATAAAAATAATTTTATTTTATTGGTACATTTTAGATCGACAATATAATGACATTCATCATTGGAAATTTGTACCTTTACATAATATATCTTGATTCTTCCCTTTTCCCCATTCCTCTGCCCGCCCTTCAACCCCTCCCTATTTACAAAGACTTTGTTTCCCTTTTTTTCCCTTTCTTATATTTTTCTTTTCCCTTCTTTCCTTTCCCCTACTCTTCCCACTTCCCCTACTCCTTTAGACTTTTTCTTCCTATTCCACAATATTAATTATACATTTTGAGCCTTATTTACACTTTTAGTTTTTCACACCAGAGAAACTATTCAGTATTTACACATGTGTTTCCTACTTATTTTACTTAAGAGTATGGCCTCAATGTACATCCACTTAGCTATAAATGTCTCTAGTTTCTCTTTCTTTTTTTGGTATCAGGGATCAAACTCGGGTCCTTGCGCCTTCATAGCGGATGGCAAAACCACTGAGCTAAATCCCCGGCCCTCTTTCTTTATGGCTGAGTAGTACTCCATTTATTTATTATTTATTTATTTATGTATTTATTTATTTATTTTATATAAACCCACACATCTTCTTCAGTCTCCAGTTGATGGGCAATTGGGCTCTTTCCAAGTTTTAGCTATCACAAAATCTGCCCGTATAAACATGGGTGAGCATATATCGCTGTGGGACGATTCTTTTAATTCTTTTGGGAAGATACCCAGCAGGGGAATAGCTGGGTCAAATAGGAAATCTAATCCTAGTTCTTTGAGGCATCTCTATATTGATTTCCACAGTGGTTACACCAGTCTACACTCCCACCAAGAGTGGAGAAGTGTTCCTTTCTCCCCACAGCCCTGCCAGCATTTGTCATTGGTTGATTTCATAACAGCTCTTCTTTCTGTGGTGAGGTGGAATCTCTGCTTTGTTTGCATTTTATCTTTCTTTTCTCATTTCTTCCTTTTCCCTTCCTTTCCCTCTCCCCACTCCCTTGTTCCCCTAACCATTTGAATATTGCATTTCTATTTCACAATATCTATTATACATTATGGTCCTCATTTACATTTTCAGTTTCTCACATCAGAGAAACAATGTGATATTTACATGTGTGTGTCCAATTTATTTCACTTATTAGTGCGATATCAAGGTGCATCCACTTAACTATAAATGTCTTGAGTTTATCCTTATGGCTGTGTAGTACTCCATTATAAAACAAAAAATCTTCTTTATCCATTCATCAATTGATGGGCATTTGTGTTGTTTCCAAAATTTAGCTATTACAAGCTGTGCCACTATAAACATGGGTGTGCATTTATCACTGTGGTATCATTCTTTCAATTCTTTCAGAAAGACATTGAGAAAGAAGGTAGCTGGGTGTAATGGAACTTCTCTCCCTACTTTTCTGAGGAACCTACACTGATTTCTGCTGTGGTTACACCAGTTTACACTCCCACAAAAAGAAAAGAAAGGTTTCTTTTCCCCCACAGCCCCTGCAGAATTTGTTATTGGTTATTTTCTTGATAATAGCCATTCTTTCTGGAGTGAGATGGAATCTCAGTACTATTTTTTTCTTCATAAAGTTTATTGGTACATTTTAGGTATACAATAGTTACATTCATCATTGGGAACTTGTACCTTTACATGATATATCTTGGTTCTTATCTTTTTCCCATTCCCCTGCCCTTCCTTCAACCACCCCTCCACACCTCCCTATTTACAGAGACTTTGTTTCTGTTTTTGTCCTTTTCTTATATTTTTTCCTTTCCCTTCTTTTCTTTCTCCTACCCCTCCAACTTCCCCTACTCCTTTAGAACTTTTCTTCCTATTTCACAATATAAATTATACATTTTGATCTTTATTAACATTTTCAGTTTCTCACAACAGACATACTATTCAGTATTCACTCATATGTGTCCTATTTATTTCACTTAAGAGTATCGCCTCAATGTGCACCCATTTAGCTATGAAGTCTCTAGTTTCTCATTCTTTATGGCTGAGTAGTACTCCATTTTACAGAAAAAACACATCTTCTTTATCCAGTCTGCAGTTGATGGGGAATTTCGCTGTTTCCAAGTTTTAGCTATTACAAACTGTGCTGCTATGAACATAGGTGCACATATAACACTGTGGTATGATTATTTTAATTCTTTACGGAAGATACCTAGCAGAGGAATATCTGGGTCAAATGGGACCTCTAATCATAGTTCTTTGAGGTATCTCCATACTGATTTCCACAGTCCTTGCACCAGTCTGCACTTCTACCAACAATGGAGCACCTGCATCTCTCGAATGACCAGTGATGTTGAACATTTTTTCATATCTTTATTTGCTGCTTTCACTTCTTTCTCTAAGAAATGCTTGTTTATTTCAGATGTCCATTTTTAAATTGAGTCCTTTTATTTGGCGGGTCTGATTTTTTAAAGTTCTTTATATATTCTAGATAGTAGTCCTTTTCCTGAGGAACAGCTGATAAAGTTTTTTCCCACATTTTGGGTTGTATTTTCACTCTGTTGGTTTCTTTTGCAGTGCAGAAGCTTTTTAATAAGATGAGATCCCAGTTGTTGATTCTTTGTGCTAGTTCCCATGCTACTGAAGTTTTGTTTCTAAAGTATTTCCTATGCCAAAGTCTTCAAGATTTCTACCTTCATATCTTCCAGCAAGTTCAGTGTTTCTGTTTTAATATTTAGATCTTTAATCCACTTTGATTTTAGTTTAGTGCATGGTGAAAGATAGGTGTCTTGTTTTAATCTTTGGCAGGTTGAAATCCAGTTTTTCCAACATCATTTATTAAAGAGGCCATCTTTACTTCAGTAAGGATGGTTGGCTCCTTTATCAAAGATAAGGTGGCTGAGTATGTCTGGAGTTGTTCCTGCATCTTCTAATCTATTACACTGATCCAAAGGTCTGTTTCTTTGCCAGTACCATGCTATTTTTATCACAGTGGCTTTGTAATATAGTTTCAAGTTGGGGACTGTGATACACCCGGTCATGTCTCTGTTGCCTAGAATTATCTTTGCTATTCTAGGCTTCTTTTGGATTTAAATGAAATTTTGGATTATTTTCTCTCGTTCTGTGAAATATACTGTTGGGGTTTCAATCGGGATTGCATTGAATCTGTATAGCAGCTTTGGAAGTATGGCAATTTTCACTGTATTTGTTCTTCCTATTCAGGAAGAAGGCATGTCTTTCCATTTTCTTGTATACTCTTTGATCCCTTTTTTCAGAGTGCTGTAGTTTTCAATGGAGAGGTCTTTTGCTTCCTTGGTTAGATTGATTCCTAGATATTTCATTTATTTGATGCTATTTTGAAAGGAATTGTTTCCCTAATTTCCCTCTCAGTGAGTCCGTTTTTGTGTACAGGAAGGCTATTGATTTTTGCATGTTGACCTTGTATCTAGCTACTCTACTGAATCTTTCAATTAAGTATAAAAGTCTTTTGGTGGAGTTTTTTGGGTCTTCTATGTAAAGTATCATATCATCAGCAAATAATGACAGTTTAAATACTTCCTTTCCTATCTTTATTCCTTTTATTTCTTTCTTTTGTTTAAATGATGTGCCTAATGTTTCCAGAACTATATTGAACAGTAGTGGTGATAGTGGACATCCTTGTCTTGTTCCTGATGTTAG
>NW_004624797.1:1357901-1369508 GCF_000247695.1 Heterocephalus glaber
GGGAGATTATTTCTGCTTTGAATTTTTCTAGAGCCTCATTCATCTGTTTTGTTACTTCCTGTGCTATCAGTTCAGGGTGTCCAGGTGGTTGATTATCACATTTTTGCACCTCATTTCCCCCAGTAATTGCCTTTTGTGGGGTGCAAGTCTGGGTTTGTGACTTGCTTAAACGCCTTCTCATTTTTGTTTTTGGTACTGTCCTTGGTTTAGTTACTGGGTTGATATTATGAAGTTATTTATTGTAAGTATCTTTGTTGATCTAGTTAAAACCTTCATGGAATGATTGCTTCTCAGAGGTATCTTCCAGAAATAGCTGGTCTTTAGGTTTTGAGTATATAATGACTCTGAAGCTATCTCATTTTTGTTATACCAGGAAGGAAAACTGTTTAGATCAATCATGACACCTTAGCCCAAGTCATACAATCAGCAACACCATAGCATCAAATACCTCTTAAAGAATGACAATTTTTGGTAGTTATTATTCTATCACCTTTAGCTGTGTGACTTAAATCAAGATCGAGGATCAACCCAACATATAGTGAATAAACTGTTCAATATAACAACTTTACCCTTTGGGATGGGGAGTTAGAAGGGGTTGGGGAGGGAGGGATAGATGGGAAGAAGGATAGGGGAAGGTTAGTAGTGTGGTCAGAGAACACAGGTGAGAAGGAAAAAGAGAATAATAGGAAAATAAAGAAGAACTCCAACTGAGGACCAAAACAGGGACAAAAAGGGAAGATGAACAATGTGGGCGAGCAAGAGAGTGAGTGTAAGAAAGAGAGAGAAAGGAAAGAGAAAGAAAGAAGAAAAGAAAAGAAAAAAAGGAGAGAAAACAAATATTTGCAAAGAGTAAGGAAAAAAAATTAAAGATAAGAGGAGCAAAAGAAAAGAAAAGAGAAAAAAACAAAATAATAAAACTAATTTTGGGAATAAAAAATAACCATGAAGTCGAAAGGCCTCTTTCAGGGTATGTGTCTGCTGTCACAATAGACAACGTGGGTTGCAGTGTGCAGATATAAGTCAATGAGTCTTAGCATGCTAGTCACAGACCCATGAGATTCAGGCAGATTTCTGGCTGCATGTCCCAAGTTGAGTTCTCTGTCCTCCTGTAGGGTTGAACTCTGCAGAGTTGTATTGCAGGTTCCAGCTGCCCTTCCCCTGAAGATAGTCCCGGTCCTGATGGGAGGTGAAGATGACTCTAACTTACCCAGTACAGTGGTCTGGTGGTCCGGTGTCCTCTGTGTCTTTGCAATGTGGAACCAGGTGACTGTACAGAGGAGCGGGTGGGGGGGTTGTCCAGTGGATTGCTGCCAGGGCACGGGCTGATTCGGCGCATTTGACAGGACTCTCGATGTTGCTATGGTGTCCTTAGACCTGCCTGTCTGCAGCAGGCTGATTCCGCGCGTTCCGCGTGACTCACGACGTTGCTATGGCGTCCACAGATCTGCCTGTCTCCAGCAGGCTTGGTGTATGAACTTCTTGATAACCCTCTGTATTCTGTTTGCCAGTATCTTCTTGAGGACTTTTGCATCTATGTTCATTAGGGAGATTGGCCTGTAGTTCTCTTCTTTGGTTGGGTCTTTCCCTGCTTCTGGAATCAAAGTAGCACTTGCTTCCAGGAATGAATTTGGAAGTATTGCTTCCCTTTCAATTCATTTAACAGTTTAAAGAGTAGTGGCCATAGTTCTTGTCTAGATATCTTGTAGAATTTGGCAGTGAAGCCGTCAGGACCTGGGCTTTTCTTTGTTGGCAAATTTTTACTTACATTTTCAATTTCACTCATTGTAATTGGGGTGTTTAGAATTTCTATATCTTCTTCATTTAACTTTGACAATTCATATGTATCTAGGAATTTGTCCATTTCTTCTGTGTTTTCCATTTGGATAGAGTGCAGGTTCTCGAAGTAGGTATTGATGATCCTCTGATTTCTGCTTGATCTGTTGTGACTTCACCTTTTTTGTTTCTAATTGTATGGATTTGAGCCTTTTCTTTCTGTTTTTGGATAAGGTTTTCTAAGAGTTTATTTATTTTATTTATTCTTTTGAAAAAACAACTCTTAGATTCATTGATTTTTTTTGTATCATTCTTTTAATCTCCATTGCATTGATTTCTGCTCTGATCTTTATAATTTCCTCTCTTTTACGAGATTTGGATTTATCATGCTCTTCTTTTTCTAGGAGTTTGAGGTTCTGCATTAGCTTACTTATCTGAGTTCTCTCTGTTTTCCTAATATGGGCATTTACTCCTATGAATTTCCCTCGTATAACTGCTTTCATTGTGTCCCATATATTCCTGTATGTTGTACTGGCATTATCATTTACTTGTAGAAACTGTCTAATTACTTCTTTAATTTCTTCTGTGACCCATTGGTTGTTCAGGAGAGTGTTATTCAATTTCCATATGTTTGTGGGGGTTTTCCAGTTTCTTATGCTATTGATCTCCAATTTTATTGCACTATGGTCTGATAATATACAGGGGGTAACTTTAATTCTTTTACATTTACTTAAATATGTCTTATAAGCTAGTATGTGGTCTATTTTGGAGAATGACCCATGTGCAGCCCAAAAGAATGTATAATCTGATTTTGTGGGGTGGAACACTCTGGATACATCTATTAAGTCCATTTATTCAGAAACTTGGTTCACTTCTTGTATTTCATTGTTGATTTTTTTTTCTAGATGATCCATCTATTTGTGACTGTGGTGTACTGAAGTCCCCCACTACAATTGTAATAGTGCTTATTTGGTTTTTCACATCCACTAATATTTGTTTTGTATAGTTGGGGTCATTCATATTTGGTGCATATATATTTGTGATTGTGATCTATTCCTCTTGGATTGCTCCCTTCAAAAGGATGTAGTAACCTTCTTTATCTCTCTTAATTAGTTTTGGTTTGGAATTTACTTTGTCTTCAAATAAGATAGATACCCCTGCTCTTTTCCATAGAACATTGTTTTCCATGCTCTTACTTTCAGTGTATGAATTTCTTTTTAAATTAAATGTGTTTCTTGTATAAAGCATATTGTTGGATTTTGCTTTTTAAATCCACTCTGCCAGTCTATTTCTTTTGATTGGTGAATTGAGCCCATTAACACTGATGATTATAACTGATATGTATTGACTTATCCTTAACATGTTATTTTCCTTTTGTTGGCTTCTTTATTTTTTTTCTCCTTCTCCCTTTAATTTTTTTTCCTTGCCTGATGGCTTTGTTCTGTTGGGCCTCATGGAGTTGTGACCTTCATTGTCTTTTTTTAAGATATTGTTTAGAATTGTTTGGAGTGCTGGTTTGGTATTAATAAAGTTTCTCTGGTGTTCTTTGCCATGTAAATATCCTATGTCACCATCAATTTTGAAAGATAGTTTTGCACGATACATCAATCTAGGTTGTAGGTTGTTTTCCTTTTGGCCTTGAAGTACCTCATTCCAGGCCTCCTTGACTTGAGGGTTTTTGTTGAAAAGTCTGCTGTGATTCTGATGAGCTTTCCTTTGTATGTGATTTGTTTCTTTTCTCTGTTTGTAGTATTTTGTTCTTCTTTTGAGTTTCCAGGATATTGACTATTATATTCCTAGGTGTAGATTTTTTTGTCTGTAATTAATTCTGTGAACAGTTTGTTTATGCAATTTGTACTGTCCCCTTCTTTTTTGTGCACTCCTATCAGTCTTATGTTATTCTTGTTTGTGTCATCTAGGAGCTGTTGGATTGTCACTAACTTGTATCCTATCTTCTATATCTGAAATTCTATCCTTGCATTGGCTCACTCTGCAGCAAAAACTTTCAATGGAGGTTTTAATCTCCTGGATATCTGTTTGAATCTGTTTCATGGATTCCATTTCTTTCCTATATTGTATGTTCATGATTTCCATTTCTTTCATATGGTGGACATTTATGGCTTCCATCATCGTCCTGAATTCATCTATTTTTTTTTATCGATTTCTGTTCTAGAGTCTCTAATCATGTCTTTCATTCTGCTCACCATTTCTGTAGTTATCTGGGAAATTATTTCTGTTTTGAATTTTCCTAGAGCCTCGTTTATCTGTTTTGTTACTTTCTGTGCTATCAGTTCAGGGTGTCCAGGTGGTTGATTATCAGATTTTTCCACCTCGTTTTGCTCAGAATTTGCCTTTGCTGAGCTGGAAGTCTGGGTTTGCACCTTACTTAGGTGTCTTCTCATTTCTATTTTTGTTGTTGGTGCTGTTTTTGGTTTAATTCCTGGGTTGTTATTTCAATATTGTTTGTTATAAGTATGTTTGTTGCTTTTACTTAGAACTCTTATGGCATGACTGCTTCGCAGAGGTATCTTCTAGATATAGCTGGTCTTTAGGTTTTGAGTCTCTAATGACTCTTAGACAATATTGTTTCCAGTATACCAAGAAGGACATCTGATTAGATCAATCACAATACCTTAGCCCAAGTGATACATTCAGCAACAAAAATAGCATCAAGCCCAGCTTAGAAAATGACAATTTGTGGTAGCTATTAATCTATAACCTTTAACCTTGTGAATTAAATCAAAATTGAGGACCACTACAAATATGTTTGGAATAAATAAACTGTTCAATATAGCAACTTTACCTGTCCAGATGAGGACTTAGAAGGAGTTGGGGAGGGAGGGATAAATAGGTAAAAGGATAGGGAAAGGTTGCCAGAGGACATAGAAAGATCATGCAAACTTTTGGAAATTGTTGAAGACAAGAGGAATAGACAGAACAAAAGAACAAAGACAAGAGCAGAACAAACTAACAGTAATAGGGAAGCTAGAAACTGTACTCACTTTCCTATAAAACTAATGACAATCAAGAGAAGGAAAAAGAGTGAAGAGAAAAAGAAAGAAAAAAGAAATCCAAAATAGGACAGGAAGAGGAGCAAAAAGGGATAGAGATGAAGAACAACGTGGGAGAGAGAGTGAGAGAATAGCCTCATTCTTCTACTTGTTTACTTCTTTTTTAAAATTAAGTTTATTGATACATTTTAGGTATACATTATGATAACATTCATCTTGGGGGTTGTGGGAAAGAAAAGAAGGGAAAAATATGTTTATTTACGTCTGCTGCTATCATTTCAGAAAATTCCAGTGGGTGGCTTATGATTTCCTCTATCTTATTGTCCCTTGGATCTTTTCTCGATGGGCTGGAAGCATGGGGTTTAATTTTGCTTCTGCATTTTGTCATTTTCTATTTTTTTTAATTTTAATTTTTTTCTGTGTTGTTGCTTGTAAGTTTCTTATGTTAGGTTGCTTTATCACTAGTATCAAGGCTTCCTTAGGAAACATGTGTTCCTCAGAGATGTCTTCTGTGCGTAGTTGGCTCTTGATCTTTGTGTCTGTCCCAACATCATACCTTCCCAATTTATTAGGGATGAGAAGCTGCTATCTGTTTGGCTCTGCTCCCAGTTCTTTGTTGCTGGACTAGGTGATGACTCCAGACAATCACAGTGTTGTCATACAAGGGAAAACCACTGATTGCAATATGTATGGCATTCTGATTAAAGTAGCATAATTAGCAATAATAATATCAAGTAAAGCCTAGAATTTGACAAACTGTGGTAACTGCTAATTTTGGTACCTTTATCAATAAGAGCAAGACCTATAGTTATATAACAACATCAAACATAAACCAGGAAGTTGTATGCAGTGAATTTCCCCTTGACAGAATGATTGTATCCTCTGAGGGAGAGGGATTTAAGAGGGATAGAGGACAAAACAGAGTGATAACTGAAGAGAAATATAGCAGAAGCAAAGCTGAAGGATAAGGGATGCTTTGGGAAA
This sequence comes from Heterocephalus glaber, assembly GCF_000247695.1. Next base: position 1,363,670 of record NW_004624797.1, read on the forward strand.
CTGGAGAAGGGGACAGGAAAGAAAGAATGAAGGAGAAAGCAAAATAATATTGAGGTAAACCAGAAAGACTAGTGGCAATGTTCATTCACATGAAAATATCAAAAAATCGAGAGAGACATTTGAGGAAAGAGAGAAACGTGATAGGCCAAACAAAACAAATAATAAAAGAAAAAAACCTAAACATCTCTTCCCCCCCGCCAAAAAAAAACTGACAGAAAAAGTAAAATGAAACAAACTAATAAACAGATAGAGGAAGAATAAAAAACAATTCCTCTGGTACCCACAGTTTTGTGGTAGTGTTCAACTCAGAGCCCAAATCTCTGCTGGGTAACTCTGCAGAGCCTGCAGTAGGATTAGTGTTGGGTTCTGGGCTGATTTAGACCTCTGGATGTGCAGCCAGTCTTTATCCAGCAGATTTCTGGATGGCCTGCCCACTTCTCCTTACTCTGTTTGTCTCTGCATTGCTCTCCCAGTTGCTGTGGCACCCTCAGATAGAGACAGCTCAAGGCTGCTCCCAGACCCATGTACAGCTGGCCCTCCCTGGCCTTACACAGCCTCCTCTGTTCCACACCACTGGCTTCTCTCACCTGCTGCCTTCCTTGTTCTGTTGCCACAGCCCAAGGCTGCTGTGCTGCTAATTTCAAGTTGCACAGCTGGTCATAGGGTGGGGGAGTAATAATTTCCCACTCCTTGTTCCTGCTGCCCAAGGCTGCTTGGGCCACTGGACACAGCTGCATCTGTGGTCCAAGTCCTCTCTTGCTCTGGTGATAGGACAGGAGAGGTTGGGTTGATTCACTAGCTATCCTCAACACGGCTGTCAGTCGCTAACTTTGTTGTTGCTAGAGGTTCTAGTTAGACACTATGGTGCACAACAGAAAAAAAAAATAGCAAAAAACTGACGGCCCTTCAAGAAGGCAGTAGTTTTCACCCCTGTGTGTACCAGAGAAATTTATTGCCAGGCTTCAGTGTCCTCTGCTTGCAGGGAAGCAAAAGAGGTAAGGGGCCTTATATTTCAGATCTATCATGTGTGGATTGAGTTTGCCACATATTTTCAGTCTCTCTGTTTTTTTGCGGGGAGGGGGGCTTCCCAGGAATGGCAGTTGTTGCTGTGTGTGGGCTGGATAATCATTTTATAAAATCAGAAACCTAAGTTTTGCTTAATCTACAAGTACCTTATTTCAGATTGATTTGGGCATCAGGATGTATATCCCTCTCTTTCTTCCAACTACTTATGTTTTCAGTTGATTTTCTCTGAGTAGCTCCAATGTGGCTCCTCCTCTATTGAACCATGCTGCCCAAACTATGACTGCAGGTGATTCTTATTTCCTTATGTAACATGAGAATTTAAAAAATATTTTCTGTACATATTTTTCTCAATAATTTTCCTTTGTACTATAATACATTATAATATAATAAAAATTTCATCCTGGGAATAACATATCAAAACCTCAATGACATATCATTTCATCTGAGTTAGAAGGAACCTCATCTTCAAAAAAGGAGCCGAACACCCTCACTGGAGGAAGGACAGGCTCTTTAATAAATGGTGTTGGAAAAATTGGGCTTCAACTTGCCAAAGATTAAAACTAGACCTATATCTCTCACCATGCCCTAAACTAAAATCAAAATGGATTAAAGATCTAAATATTAAAACAGAAACACTAAACTGGCTGGAAGAGAGATTAGGTAGAACTCTTGAAGATATTGGTGTAGGAAAAGATTTCATGAACAAAACCTCAGTTGCATGTGAACTAGAACAAAGAATCAGTAAGTGGGATCTCTTCTTATTAAAAAGCTTCTGCACAGCAAGAGAAACCACCAACAGCGTGAAGGTCAGAAAAAAATTTTGTCAGCTGTTCCTCAGACAAAGGTCTATCTAGAATATATGAAGAATTTTTAAAAAATAAGACCTCCCAAATTTAAAGACCCAATCCAAAAATAGGCATCTGAAAGGAACAGACATTTCTCAGACAAAGAAGTAGAAATAGCAAATAAACATATGAAAAAATGTTCAACATCACTGGTCATTAGAGAGATGCAAATGAAAACAACACTGAGATTCCACCTCACTCCAGAAAGAATCGCTGCTATGAAATCAACCAATAACAAATGCTGGTGGGGCTGTGGGGAAAGAGGAAACCTACTCCACTGCTGGTGAGAGTGTCAACTGGTGCAACCACTGTGGAAATCAGTATAGAGATACCTCAAGGAAGTAAGATTAGAGGTCCCATTTGACCCAGCTATTCCCCTAATGGGTATCTTCCCAAAAGAACTAATAGAATCATACCACAGCAATATATGTGCACCCATGTTCATAGTGGCAGAGTTTGTAATAGGTATAACTTGGAAAGAGCCCAATTGCTCATCAACTGGAGACTGGATAAAGAAAATTTGTTTTATAAAATGGAGTATTTCTCAGCCATAAAGAATTAGAAATTAGAGACTTTTATAGCAAAATGGATGCACACTGAGGCCATCCTCTTAAGTGAAATAAATGTGACACACATATGTAAATACCCAATAGTTTCTCTGGTGTGAGAAACTGAAAGTGTAAATAAGGATCAAAATGTATAATAGACAACGTGATATAGGAAGAAAAGGGGAAAAGGGAAAGGGGAAGTGGGAGGAGTAGGGGAAAGGAAAGAAGGGAATGGAATTAATACGAGAAAATGGAAAAATTGAAACACAGTCTTTGTAAATAGGGAGGGATGGAGGGTTGAAGTGAGGGCAGGGGAATGGGGAAAAGTAAGAACCAAGAGAGATTATGTAAAGGTACAAATCTCCAATGATGAATGTCATTATATTGTATGCCTAAAATGTATGAATAAAATTAATTAAAAAAGGAATGACTTATCAAAACACAAAATACCATTAAATACTGACAAAGGTGTCAAGAAATATGAGCTCTTTATAAAATAGCTTTTTATAAGCTGTTTTGGGTAATGTGAATTAGTACAGCCATTATGGAAAACATTATTGGAGGTCCTCAAGAAACCTAGAAATAGAACTACTATATGGTTAAGCAATCTCTCTACTGGATATATATCCAAAGGAATTAAAATCAGCATGTCAAAAAGATGTATGCACTCCTGTATTTATTGTAGCACTATTCACAATAGGCAAGATATGGAATCAACTTATGTGTTCATGGACAGATGAATCAATGAAGAAAATCTAGTACAGATAAGCAATGGAATATTATACATCTATAAAAATAATGGAATGCTGTCATTTTCAGTAACATAGATTGAACTGGAGGATATTTTGTTAGTTGAAATAATTCAGGCACAAATGAATACCTCATGTTCCTACTCATATGTTGTATTGGTCAACTTTTCATCACTGGGACACAATAGAACAACGTAAAGGAGGAGATATGTAAATTTGCTCATGGATTCAGGGGACTAAGTCTGTGGTTACCTGGCTCCAATGTGTAAACATCATGGAGGAAGTTCTTAGCAGAACCAAGATCCAGGAAGCAAAGGAGGAGTGCCAGAAAGCAAAGAAGCCAGGGATCATATATAGTGCTAAAGGTCACACCTCTGTGACACATCCAAAAGTGTGCTTTACTAATCCAGGCAAGTTGACATATTATGATTAATGATCACAATTCACCCTTTATCAACTTGACACCACAACATGTCTCCTTTAAATATATTTAATCTCTAAGTAAACACAGTAATACAATAATTCTGCCACATGAAGTAACTATCTTGCATACAGGTGGAAATGCACTAATTCCCTCCCCAAGGTCTCAAGAGTTCCAATATTTCTGGAAAGCTCAAGTCAAAGTCTTTTCTGAAACTGAAGGCAAATTCCTAGTTATAAAGCTCAGGAAAAATTTTTTTAAAGTTACATAATCACAAGGTACAATGGCTCAGGATAAACATTCCTATCTAAAAGGGAGAAATAGAGAGACTGAAAAAAAGTAGAATCACAGCAACCTCAAAATCAGCAAGGCATGAGCCGGGTATTTAGCTCAGTGGTTTTGCCGCCTGCTGCGCAGGCCCAAAGACCTGAATTCAATCCCAGTACCAAAAAACAAACAAACAAACAAAAATCAGCAAGGCAGACATTAAATTCTGTACTTCCAAATGTAGCATCCAAGATACACGGTGGTAAGATGTTCACTTTAGATGGCTTGGGTGGCTCCAACACTATGGCTTTGTGGGTTGCAGCTCACATGTCCCTTAAACTGACTCTGCTCACAGACATTCCATGTGCCTGACATCTCTAACTCCCTGAAATCTCCACTACATCTTTGGCTTCTTTCTCAGAGTTTCATACACTGCCTTCTTAAAAGCTTCTTGCCTGGCCTACCAGGGCTTTCTTTGAAATATGGATGGAAACTTCCAGGATCCAACAACTCTTATTCTGCATGCTGGTAAAACCAGAATCATGGGGATGATACCTTGAGACTGCAATGAGTTGTCTTGCTAATTCCTGAAATACCTCCAGGGCATCTTTTTTCTTGCCCCTGAATACAGTGCTTGGTTTCTTTTTAATGTCAGTGATCTCTTTAGCAGACACACCTCTGTTGTCCTCAACTTTATACATGGTTGCTCCTGAGCCACAATTTAAGTTCGTCAAATTTTTCTGCTTTGATTTTGCCTCCAATTCTATAAATTTGACTGAAAGCGGCCAGAAGTACCATACCTTGGCCTAAATGTTGGGTTGCCTTGAAGTTTTCTCCACAAAGTTTTAGGACATGGACAAAATCTAGACAAATATTTTGCTGGAGTGTGACATTCATGGCCTCTAGTCCAACTCCCCAAGAATCCTAATTCTCAACTGAAACCTTGTGAGCCTAGCTTTTACTGTCTGCATTTCTATCACTATTCTGGTCATTTGGGCTCTAACCAGAACTGTCCAGCAAGCTTTATTTACTACATTCATTGGCTTCTCTATCCTGCATTTCTAAGCCTTTCCAAACTCTCCTGCAAACCAGATCTAAAGACTTGTGAACCATACAGTCAATATAGCTATACCAGTGGCCCTACTCCTGGTACAAATTTCGTTTATTAGTCAACTTTCTTAATGATGGGACACAATACCTGATCCCCCAAACTGGAGAGGTTTAATTTGTATTATGTTTGCAGGGCTTTCAGTCAATGTTGGCTGGTTCCAAATCAGAAACATCATGAGAGAAGGGGATAGCAGAAAAAAAGATGCTTTGTTTATGGCAGTCAGGAAACAGAGCATGGGACCAACACCAGAAATGAATGGGGCCAAAGTCCATATATACTGTCCAAAGTCATGCTTCCATGATCCTCTCACATATACGCAAAACTGTACTTTACTAATATGTTGGGCCTTTCTTAATCCAAATAAATTGACATTTCATGATTAATAGTCACATATGTAGAAGCTAAATGTCTATTTTAAAGAAGTAGAGAATAAAATAGTGGTTACCAGATCCTGGAAGGGGTATGGAGAAGGGGATCATGGAGAGAGAATAGTTTATCTGTGCAGGAGTAGAGTTGGAAGCTAGAAATATTTTCTAACATTTTGTAGCACAGTAGGATAACTATGATTGGCAATTAAGTGAAGTTTAAAAGTAGCTAGTAGAGAGTATTTTCAATGCTTCCAAAAGAAGGAAATTATAAATTTCTAAGGTGATGGGTATGCCAGTTACCCTGATCTGATCATTAAGTATTTTACGTACGTATTTAAATTTTACATTGTACCCCATAAATATATAAAACTTATATGTGTCAATAAAAACTGGAAATATATATATTTTTGATTTTATTTTATTGGTACATTTTAGGTATACAATATAATGACATTCATCATTGGAAATTTGCACCTTTACATAATCTCTCTTGGTTCTTATTTT
>NW_004624797.1:1372532-1405189 GCF_000247695.1 Heterocephalus glaber
GTTGTTTAATTGGGCTCTTTCTGTTTTCCTAATATGCATATTCACTGCTATGAATTTCCCTCATAAGACTGCTTTCATTGTGTCCCATAGATTCCGGTATGTTGTATTGTCATTGTCTTTTAATTGAAGGAACTGTCTGATTTCTTCTTTAATTTTGCCTGTTACCAATTGGTTATTCAGAAGTGTGTTTTTGATTTCCATGTGTGTATGAAATTTTTGCACTTTCTTTTGCTGTTGATCTCCAATTTCATTACACTATGGTCTAATAATATACAGGGGATAACTTCAGTTCCTTTGCACTTACCTAAATATGTTCTATGATCGAGTATGTGGTCTATTTTGGAGAACAAAACGTGTGTAGCTGAAAAGAATATGTATTCTGATTTTGTGGGGTTGAACACTCTGTAAACATCTGTTAAATTCATTTGTTCAAGAGTTTGATTGTGTTCTATTATTTCGTTGCTTGTTTTTTTTCTAGTTGATCTACCTATTTGTACCAGTGGGATATTGAGGTCCCCCAGGACTATTGTATTATTGCTTATATGATTTTTTCATGTCTGTTAGTATTTGTTTTGCATAGTTGGGTGCACTAGTGTTTGGTGCATAGATATTTATGATTGTCATCTCTTCCTATTGGATTGTTCCCTTTACAAGGATGTAGTGTCCTTCTTTGTCTCTCTTAATCAGTGTTGGTTTGAAATCCACTTGGTCTGCAAAGAGGATAGCTACTACTGCTTTTTGGGGGGTTCCGGTCACATGGAGTATTGTTTTCCACCCTTTAACGTTCAGTCTATGAGTTTCATTTTGAATTATGTGTGTTTCTTGTATGCAGCATATTGTTGAATCTTGCTTCTTGACCCATTCTGCCATTCTATTTCTTTTGATTGGTGAGTTGAGACCATTAACATTGATGGTTATAACTGATAGGTATTGACTTATCATTGTCATGACTTTTTTTTTGTTGGGTACTCCCCCTTTGCTCTTAATTTCTTGTAGTGACCAGTGGATTCATTCTTATGGGCTTCCTGGGGTTGTGATCCTCATTGTGTTTTCCTAGGAATCTTTCTAAAATTTTTTGGAGTTCTGGTTTGGTATTCATGAAGTTCCTATGGTGCTCTTTGTCATGAAATTATCTTATTTCTCCATCAATTTTGAAAGATAGTTTTGCAGGGTACATCCATCTTGGTTGGAGGCTTTTTTCCTTTAGCACTTGCAATACTTCACTCCAAGCTCTTCTTGCCTTGAGGATTTGCACTGAGAAGTCTGCTGTGATTCTGATGGGCTTTCCTTTGTATGTGATTTGTTTCTTTTCTTTAACTGCTTGTAGAACTTTGTTCTTCTGTTGGGTTTCTGGAATCTTAACAATTATATACCTATGTGCAGATTTTTTTTGATCAAGGCTATTTGGAGTCCTACATGCCTCACTTACCTGTATGTCAAGTTCTTTTCCCCTGCTTGGGAAGTTTTCTGCCATCACTTCTGTGAACAGTTGTTTTTATGTCATCTGTACTCTCTCCTCTTTCTTCATTGACTCCAGTCATTCTTATGTTATTCTTCTTTGGATCGTCTAGTAGCTGCTGGATTGATTTCTTGTGATCTCTTATTATTTTAAACCAATTTTTCTTTTCCTGGTCACTAATTGCAATCTTATCTTCTATATCTGAAGTTCTGTCCTCACATTGACTCATTCTGCTGCATAGACTTTCAATGGAGATTTTAATCTCCTCGAAATCTGTTTGCATCTGTTTTATGGACTGCATTTGTTTCCTATGTTGGGATTCCACCATGTTCCACAGCTCCTCTATTTTTTTATCTGTGTCCTCTTTAGATTTATTGATCATGTCTTGCACTATGGGCACAATCTCTGCTGTTATGTGAGAAAGTATTTCTGTTTTCATTTTTTCTAGATCCTCTTTTTTTACTACTTCAGGGAGTCCTGGTGGTTGAATTTTAGAATGTTCCATCTCATTTACCTTTGTGGTTGCTGTAGGTGATCTGGAAGTCTGGTTCTGAGGCTTGTTTACCTGTCTTCTCATTTCGATGGATTGGTACTGCTGGCACCTGCCTGGCTCACCTCCTCTGTGCTGAGAGCGATGGGAGGTTGGCCTGGAAGCCTCCTACTCTGCACTGGGAGCTGCAGCATGTTGACCTGGAAGCCTCCTCTGTTCTGGGAGCTGGAGCACGATGACCCAGAAGCTTGGAAATAGATTTTTTAAAGAATTGTTTCTAATTGTGAAGCTTATTGCCCTAGGGAAGAAAGGACAGATAATAGTCCAAAATAAAAAAGAATCATTTTTCCTATGTTTGAGATTTAGAACAAAATGACAAAGTCCTTGGCTGAGAGAGTCTGAAAGCCAAAGAAACTTTGGTTTGTTAGAGTGAGGCAATGAGAGAGAAAACCAGTGTTTCTGAATTCTAAAATCTTTCTTTTGTGTACAAAGAGCAAAAGCTAGCAGACTCAGGGTTTTCATCATGAATCATCTCACAGAAAAAATAATGTAATGCATGAGTAGATTTCAAGCTACAATAAGAACAGAGAAGAATCTTTTCTGTACTGAGGGAGAAGTGTGGAGAGTATTGAGAGATGAAAGTAAGAGACTACAAATGCTAGCATGCAGCCAAGCTTCCTAATATTCTCCTCAGGTCTAAATCCATGGAAATGAAAAAGATTGCAAAATTTTAGGTAGTTTTCAGGATTCTAAATATGCTCCAATTCCCAGCTTCATCTTTTGGAAGAGACAGGCTCTAGGAGATCCTTGGCTGACCAAAGAATGGCAGTGTACCATGTTTTGGCAGAGAGGAACTGGTATACCACCAATTATCCCTTGCCTTCCGGAGTACACATAGGGAGTTATAAAAGTTTCAAGATATCTAAATGGAGAAAGGAAATGACTAAGAATTGAGGAACAGTCTGTCTGCCAAGGCATCATCATAGCACAGTGAAAGCAAACTGGGTAGAAAATCAAAACTGGGCGGTAAACCTGAAGTTCCTAAACTTGACTAAGTTTCAGCAATACTGTTTATTTATTTAGGTTAAAAAAAGACACTCAGTTAATCTGAAATTACTTCTAGGCTTCCTACTTCTGTACTTATTTCACCTCCAAACCCTTAGTAGGCATTGTCCATACCAAGGATGTTATATAAGTATGAACATCAGCATTGAATACTGACAAGCTGATACCCAAGATCAAAGTAGATAAGCCACATGCGCCTTAATGGAAGTCAGTAATGTAGTTTTTCATTTAGATCCAAAGGAATTTAGAACACTCATCAAGGAAGAAGAAAGAGTTCAGTACAGAGAATCATAAGAGACTGAGTTCAAAACCAGAAATACGTAGAGTGTTGTGTATTTTTGGCTTAAGATTACTATATAAAAAGGAAATTTGCAAAGCCTTACTTCTTTCCTTTGTGATTGTCAAACAGTGTCAGGAGAATAAACTGCTGTTTGCACCCCCTCCCCCCCAAAAATGGAAATTCAGGTTAAATGCTAGGTGAATTTCACTTGTAGACAATATAAAGATTTTACTCTTGTACATCTAAGTTTGTGACTCTAAGATTTTCTACTTACTATATTTTATTAAATTTTCTAGAATTTTCTATGTGTATTATATATTTGTATTTATTTACTTGAACCGAAACCAAACAAACATTAAAATAACACTAAAATGAAGCTATATTCATTTTTAAAGATGTACATTAATGTATGTTACTTTTATAAGTTTGGCACTGGTAAAAGTCCGAATGTATATCTAGAAGTACAGGAAGTCCTATATTGCAACATAAAGTGTGCAAGTTAGAAGATGATAAAGAAAGATCTAAAGCAGTAGGCGAAGTGGGAGAGGTAGAGGAAAGGAAAGAAGGGAAAAATAAAAATATGAGCAAAGGAAAAAAATGTAAAAAATAAGTCTTTGTAAATAGGGAAGGGTGTAGGGGATGAAGGGAGGGCAGGGGAATGGGGAAATTATAAGAACCAAGATACATCATGTAAAGGTACAAAATCCCAATGATAAATGTAACTGTATTATATAACTAAAATGCACCAATAAGCTTAATAGAAAAATTTTTTAAAATAAATAAAGATTAATGTTTAAAATAGAAAAAAAAGACTTGCTAATCACATTTGAAATCAGTACACATCAAATCTGTTACAAGCTGTTAAAATCTATGGGTAAGTGTTTAGAGAGTGAATTTTTTCCCTCAGAAATAATGAGAATTCTTCATTTCAAATAGATTATGACACTTTATAAATACCTTGGTAAATGTATAAACAAAGTGCTATAGGAGCAAATGCAAGAGAGCTATTAATTCCTTTGAAAGGTCTATAAATCTCTTACAAGTTGAATCTGCAAACCTAAACATATAAAATGATGACAGTGAGCAATGCTTTTCCTTTTGTGTGACAAATCCCCATATTGGGCAAGTGACAGAAGACAAGGTAAAGTGAATGTAATGGGTTATGTATTGCTACACTAGGATATATGCGGTGTTACTAGGGACAGAGAGAAATAAAACTTTTCCTGTCATTGTTGGACTCAATCCAGTGATTGCAAACTCTTAGGACTGGTTTATCTGGACCACAGACATGTTTATTTTGATTTATATAAATGTTCTTTTAAATATATTTGAATGTCCTTAAATTCATAATATGCTCTCCACTTCCTTCACTACTGGGTACAATATTCTCGTCTGGAAAATCAGTATCGTGCAACAAAGAAGAACAGAGACTCTAAAATTCAGAGTGCTTAAAATGAAATGGAACATTCATCACTTACTAGGCATGTAACCTTGAGAAAATGGCTTAATCTCCCTAAGCCTTGAGTCTCTCATCTCTAAAATGAGAATAATAGTAGTAGGCTTGTGGTGAGAATTAAATGAGGTAAAACTGGTAAAGCACTTAGAATAATGCCCAACTCTCAGAAACCACTGTGGAAAAGTGGTTAAATAAGTATTAGCTTATTCCCAGCGTAATTATGTTCTCTCCCTGGCTCCTATAAGTACCTGAATTCATACATGTGGCTTAATTTTGTCCGCAAGAAAGCTTTCATCTTGGTCATTCATGTAAGATATTTGGATGGCTCTTTCTACATGGTGTAAAATAAGGGAATTTCAAATGCTTTTATTCATGTACACATTTCCCTTATGTATACCATATGACTGACTGACTCATTATCATCATCATAAAAATCTTATGAAGTGATTAAACTCTAGAGAGAGTAAGGAACACAAGATGCAATCCCTGTCTTTAAAGGGATTACACCTCAGTGAGAAAGGGTAGAACTGTACAAGTACATATCAAATACATTATATATGCTAAATGTTAGGTGAATTCTGTTAGAGAATGTAGTGATCACAGAGGGATGGAGTGGACTGGGTCTATGAAGAGTAGAGTAGGGTCTATGAAGTATTTTGGAGTTGAGCTGGTTTTTGAAAGATCCATGAGGGCAAAATGCAGAGGCAAGAATATATCTAAAATCTTGAGCAATTACACAAAATTTAATTTGAGAAGGAAGTTGGTTATATATCAGAAATTATAGGACACAAATAGAGGTCCACAGATAAGGACTGCATTGTGGAAAGCAGTGAATGTCAGATGAATTGTGCTAGATTTTATCCTGAAAGCAGTAGAGAGTCAATGAAGATTTCAGGATTGTGAGAGGTTAGGGGGAATAGAGTGAATCATTTTGCAAAGAAATATTTTATGAAGATTTATTTGTTGAAAAGGGTGGAGGATAGATCGGGCCAGCCATTGGATAGCAGCATAGTTAAGACAGCAGAGAGGAAATACCAAATGAGCTGAGAGATTGTGGCAATAAACATTCTAAGACTAAGTTGCTGTAGATCTGGATGAGGGTGAAATCATGAACCTGGAATGGAAAAGAAGCAAGTCCAAAGACATTAATTAGGAAATGAAGCCTCTGAATAATTTTCATCTGATTAATTCTCTTCACAGATCAAAATGAACAGTTGCTCTTCTAGAACTCTATTCCCTCATAATCTTATATACATTTATTTATACTGCAGTAGTAGATCTGTTCTTTTAATTTAAAAGCTTCTGACGGTTATGGGATTTGTCCAGGTTTTGTTTGGTTTATTTGTCTCTTTAGAGTCTATCACATGTCTAATATATATTAAAGTCTTAAGAAGTGTAAAACTGAACCAAAGGTCAATAGGTACTTTCTGGTGAATAGAGAAAGAAGTAAGTAGCTTTTGCGGTTATTTTTTCCTCAGAAGATTAAGAGAATAGGACAAAATGAAAATCTCTCTCTCACTCTCTCTCTCTCTCTCTGTCTGTCTTTCTCTCTCTCTCAGTTTGAGCTTACTGCTTCAGTAGGAGAATCAATCAGTTTGAGCTCAAATTATAGGAGATAGTAAAGCATCTGGGTAATCTAGTATATAAAATGGGTGTGCAATAAGTTAGAGTTGCATAAATGAGATACATAAAAAGCAGGGAAGAGTTTTAGAAGACAAAAGGATTCCTCGACCAATGTAACAATCAGATTAATGTCACCATGAGTATAAACTTTGAGTTTGACTTTCCACTGTCCCTGAAAAGATGAAGTCACATACTACTAAAGGAAAGTTAAAAGGAAGAATTTCAAATATAGCCATGTTACCTTTGGGTTAACATGGTGTTTCTGTGGGCCACAAATGTCCTACCATGTCCACAGGCCCAAGGGCACTGCTTATCTTAGGGACTATCTTGTGAACAACTAAATAATGCAGAAAACTATCTCTTATCTCCTGGAGGTGGATGGATTTCAGGATTAAACAAGCTTATGAGACTTGACAATTCCCAGTGGCAAGGCATGTCCTTTTTATTGAAATGCTGAAGAGGTATCTGCTGCTTTTCATCTTGAGATAACCATGAAATTGTTTGGCTGATATTTAATTCTCTGGTAGTAATATAACATTCCAGTATGGTCAAACAAATCATCATCATCAGGAAGGCATGAACCTTAATCAGGCTGGGGTATGCATACTTGCTTAGTGTTTCTTAAATTAAACTGAATTTCACTTGCAGTGATGGTGATGAATTTTCTTTGATTTACCACATGTAATGAAAAGCCACCCACTAGTGACATTTCCAGTCAAAGTGTGGGTTATATTCTGTGGCCAGAAAATAGAGCAAGTAAATCTAACAAAACTAAGGAAGCAGACTTGGGATTTAGAAATTTCTTGGGCTTTACAGTAAAACATACATGGATTCGAGTATTGGCTTTAATACTTTCTAGCTCTGTGAACTTGGGCAAGCTTATTAACTTCTCTGAGCTCTAGTACTGCATCTTCAAAAAGAAGATTATAAAAACATTACCTCCTAGTGTAAATATTAGCATTAAATAGCATAATCTGCAATCATCAGGAAAATACATGTGAGAATCAGACAGTTTTAGCCTCATGAATTTAAGTGCCTTAACCAAGTAAGTAAATCACTGTTTTATTACAGCTTGACCGGTGTGCTAGAATAATGCCCCTTTCTAAAGATATCCGTATCTTAATCCCTATAAATTTAATACCTTACATAGAAAAAGGGATTTCACCAATGTGATTAAGTTAAAGATCTTGAGAAGGGTAAATCAACCCACATTATTTAGATGGACACCATGTGATTACAAGGGTCCTTGTAATATGGTGGCAAGAGGTGTACATTAGTCAGCTTTCCTGTCACTTGGACAAAATACTTGACACCTGCAATTTAAAAGAAGAGAGGTTTATTTTAGTTCATGGTTTTCTGAGGATTCAGTCCATGGTTCATTGGCTCCAAGGCATAAGTGGCATGGCAGAAGATAGTTGCTCACTCCATGGCAGCTGGCAAGCAGAGAGAGGAGGGAGGAGCTGGAGACAAGAATACAGGCATCCAGGTCATGCCCCCAGTGACTTTCCTCTTCCAACCAGGCCCCACGTCTTCACAGCACATGAAGTACTGAACTCATCAATGGGTAAATCCACTGATGGATTCTCTCATGATCCAATCACCTTCCAATTATTTGAGACTTTGGGAGGATACTTTAAGCCATAACAAGGGGCAATGCAGAAAAAAAAGAGATGCAATGACAGAAACAGAAGTTGAATTGATGTATTTTAAAGATGGAGGAGGGAGGCTAAAGGAACACAGATGACCTCTAAAAACTGACGAGGCAAGGAAACAAATTCTCCCCTAGAGTCTTCAAAAGAGATATGTCCCAGTCAACACTGAACTTGAAGACTTCCTACTTCCAGAAATGTAAGATAATAAATTAGTTTTAAGCCACTAAATTTGTAGTAATTTGTTATAGTGGCAATAGGAAATTCATAAGTCCAGATTTGATAAAAATGTTCTGTGAGACATCATTCTCCAAAAAAATCAGTATTTGGATTGAGATCATCAAATACTGCTATAGCTGGGCACCATAGCAATCATTGTCTAAATGCTCCAGAATTCTTTTTCTAAATCACAGTGTCACTCAAGAACAAAAGTCCTTGATTGTTCTCAATGGTATCATTTCTTAGAACATGTCCTAGAATTATTAATATGGGCTAAAATATTTGTGACCTGCCTCATGCATAATTCTCACTCTGGGGCTACAGAAGATAGAAGAAAAGATGGTCATTATTTCTTCTAAACTTTATGGGAAAAAAATGCCTGCTTTATCCACCTGTTCCGAAGACATGGTTCCAATTAACTGAATGATTGGTACTGTTCTTATTAGTAACATAAGCTTCTGGTTCCTGTTCAACAGAATTAAGTTGCAGCTGATGTGCAGGTGACACGCACACCATTCTAACTCTGCAAGTGTGAGATTCATACTACTTTGGTGTGAGACAGAGAAACTTCAGATCTGAGCTACTATACAAATATGCTTAGGTAAGTTGTTTGCCATTGTCATAAATACCCTAGAAAATGAGACATATTTGAATGTTTACTTTTACTAGGTTAGGAATGTGCTACTTTCAATTGTACAAAAACACTGAAGCAGTTTGCTCCATACTGAACCAATGCTAAATTATTTTCAAAAAAACCTACCTTACCATGTAAGCATTTTAACTGTAAAAGATGGTTGAGAATTTTGTTTCTTCCTTCATTTATTACATTTTTAGACATAAAGTATATGATGTAAAAATCACTGTGTACACAATGTTTACATTCTCTTTCAGTGTCAATATATTCAGCTTTAGTTTTTTAAAATAGTGAGCTTCTATATGTTGGAAATAAAACTTTAGCCACAAAGTTATTGAGGAAAAATGACAGATATATCCCCAAAAGACCAAACTTTATACGTCCCATATATATTGATTATGGAAATTCTAGATGTCTAATAATCAGAAGCATATAAAGTTTACCCAACTAATAGGATCCTTGTACTAATTCCTTCTTTTTAGGCAAATGACTAACATTAAAAGCCAAGCGAAGGTGTAGGGGAAGTGGGAGGGGAAGGGGAAAGGAAAGAAGGGAAAGAAAAAATTATGAGGAAAAAAAATGGAAACAAAGTCTGTAAATAGGGAAGGGTGGAGGGGCTGAAGGGTGCACAGGTAATGGGGAAAACATAAGAACCAAGATACACCATGTACAGGTACAAGCACCCAATGATAAATGTAAATGTATTGTATATCTAAAATTTACCAATGAAAGAATTTAAGCAAAAAAAAAAAAGCCAATCTCATATATCAGAGCTCAGCACAATGTCTGGATTTGCTCATGCATTTCATTCATTTCTCCATTCAACAAGAATGTATTGAAAATCTACGTTTTACTAGGTGTATAGTGATGAGTGATGGGAATATAGAAGTATCATCACCCTCATGGATTTTCAATTCTAACAAATGGTGCATAGTAGATATGTATTACATGTATGATAAATGAATAAATGTATTAATTCATCAATAGTACTCTGTGTGTGTTTGTGTGTGATCATATGATGCTTAGAACTAACAAAGGGGAGAAGACACCCTAGGGGGATGAATATGCTACGTCTGATCACCCATACCTGTGTCACTAACAATTCATTTTAAATCCTGTGATTGTCAATGATGGTCACTTATATTGTTATTAAGGCAAGAGAATGGACTCAGACATCTAAACTAAAGTTGGGAAGAAAAATGGTTCTAAGTAGCTTTAAATTAGTTTAATTATTTCAGAGTTGGTTAAAACTGCTGAATTAGTAAGTCATTTCAAAAGAACATGTAATACAAAGTCACTTAGCCTGGATTTGAATCTCAGCTATGTCTTGTGGATTTGAGTAACTCTCTAGACATCAGGATAATTTGAAGATGAAGATAAAAATAATTTCCCCAAAGAGTTCTGAGGACTAAAGGATATATTTCAAGTAAGTCACATATTACACAGCTGAAGAGAAAATTCTCATTAAAAATATTAATTGTAGTACTAACAGTATTAGTTGTGGTTTATGTTTGTCAGCTTTCCATAACTAGAACAAAATACCTGAGATAATCAACTTAAAAAGGGAGAAGTTTATTTTGACTCACAGTTTCAGTTCAGTCCACATACCCTTGGCTGTGTTGCTTTGGGCCTCTGGCAGCCCACTCTGCTATGACAGGAACATGTTTTTAGAGGAGGACTGTTCACCTCATGGTATTTGGGAAGCAAAGAAAGAAATAAAGGAAAGGGTTATGTTCTCGATATCTCCTTCAGGGGCATGCTTCTAATGGCCTAACTTCCTCCAAAATAGGTCCTACTTCTTAAAGGTTCCACCACTTCCCAGTAATGCCACAGGCTGAAGATCAAGCCTTTAGCACATGGGTCTTTGGGGATATTTCAGATCCAAACTACGATGTTGTTGTTCTTATGGGTTTTAGTGTTTTTATGCTGACTTTTCATGGATTCATTTAAATTAAATATTTGGTGTATCCTGCGTACCTCTACCTCATGGTCTTTCAAATACAACCACATGAGAAAATATGTTGCAGAGAAGAAAACATAATCTTTGTTCTCTTTTCAGATCCAGGTGCCCAGGTGTCTTTTCTGCCTCTTTAGTTTAAGCACCATTACACACACACACACACACACACACACACACACACACTGAAGAATTCAGCTAGAGATGCTATGCCAGCTGTGATGGAGTGATAGTTTTTGCTAGGGAAAATTTGTAGACAAGGATCCCGAGATTGCATTGGAAGTCCACACATAAAACTACTGTGATTGATTAGTAATGTTTGTTGAGGGCTTGGATTAGTAAGTGACAGCATGCATTACAGTGCTGTCAAGAAAGAATAGGTCATTAACATTTCAGTATAATTTTATCTTTTTCAAAATTATTTGCTAAACACATATGCCTTTTAAGGTTTAGTTCCCACTATGCAGTAAAATGTAGAGTTCTTATTAAATGAATTTTTGGCATCAGGAAGAAAGTAAGAAAAATATTTGGTTGTGAGGGTATCATTGGCTCTTAGAATTGTATAATATGACTTAATGACTTTCTTTGATATTGTATAAGTTGAGCTTTAATTGTATCATTCTACAATTTGTCATAGATAAATGTAAGACACCGTATCGCTTTTAATAGAAGTTTCACTAACAGCATATCAGAGATAAGAATATATATTTATATAATTGAATTCTGACAACTTCAAGTGAAAGAATTACTGCTACATGCAATAATATAAATATTTTCTCAGGTACTTTGCTGAGAAAATTTTTTGCCTCAAAAATGTACATGTTACATGATTCCACTTATATATAGACATATGAACTTATAAAACATGCAAAGCTATTCTATGCAGCAGTTCTCAAATTTGATTTTACAATAAAATCAAATGGAGAGCTTACTGAAACAGTTTTCTGAACCCCATCCCCAGGACTTCTAATTCAGTAGGTCTTGGGTACGGCCCGAGAGTTTATATTTCTAACAAGTTTCCAGATCATCCACAACCTGATGCTGTTTGGTCAGGGTCCACACTTTGAAAACTTGACAATAGAAATCAGAATAGTGGTTACCTCTATCTTGTGTGCCTGAGTGTAGACGTAATGGCAGATAGGGAAGTAGCACAGAGGAGCTTTCTGGGTTGGTGAAAAGTTGTATATTTTGACTGGAGTGGTTGGTTGGTAGAGATATACATGAGATATACATAGGGTATATATTATCCAGGTGTACGCATCAGATTTTTGCCTTGTACTGCACATAAATTTTACTTTTTAATTACTGGAAAGATCATGGACTTAGAAATTAAACAAATCAAGTTTAAATTCCCAGTTCTGCCCCCTAACCAACTCTGTTTACACTTAACAAATTACTTCATGTGTCATAATGACTACTCCATGGAATTCAGTAAGAGGATCCTTGTAAAATGCTGAGCACTATACTTGGCACAGAGTAAATACTTTCTTTTTTTTTTTTTTTTTGGTACTAGGAATCGAACTCAGGTCCTTGCGCTTGCGAGGCAGGCAGCAGAACCATTGAGCTAAATCCCCAGCCCATAGAGTAAATATTTTCTAAATGCTTGCTGTTATTTTATGACATGAGTCTGCATTACAGGGATCAAACAATTCCTCCTTCCAACATACACTCTCCTATTCCTCCTCCCCATTTTCACTGGAATTCATCTTAGAAAAACCCTCATCACGGTATTGGTTAACACCACCTGTACTAGTGAAATTTCTGCTGAAACAAAACTATTCATTGTTTCATAATAACACCAGCAAGTCCTGGCCTGGAGCCACATCCCACCCTGATTGTAAATGAACTGCCCAATCAATCAAGACAGGTGCACCTTGCTGCTCACTATGGCCACAAGAGTGTTTCCTAAATGTTACTGAGAGTCCTTGACTAGGACTAGTCCATGAAATCCCATTCAACTTACAAAAATTGGTTATGAGGATAACTCAGGAGAGACACCTCTCTGAGGAAATAATCTTGGCAGTGCTTGGTGCCAAGAACATAAACTGAAGGCAAACATGTCAAACCCACAGATTCACAACGTTGTCCCTGTTTGATGTGCTACTGTAACTTACACTCTCTCTGTTTGTTATTTTTAAAGCTTCTAACCTGCTAGGAGTTCTCAAAATGTGCTTTAATAGTAGCCTTTATCGGATTAACTCCTTACTGCACTCTTTGATCTCATGATATTAGTAAGATTGCATTTAGTTTGATTCAAAGAATACTGTCTGAGACTTTTCTCTGTACCAAGCACTGTGCTACCTGACATAGATGTAGAACCTGAAAATACCTGATTGCTGTCTTTGAACCTTCTGTAAAAGGAGTAAGAAAGTCATGTAAGTAGACTATGACATATATGAATAAAGCAAGGTATCAAAGCAACACTTAAGTGGAGTATGTCAATCCATACTAAAGGGCAGGGGATAAGGGAGAGTACTAAAAGGTGCTTCCTGAAAAAAAAATCCATGTTAAGATCTTTAGAGTCAGAGGAAGCAGGCTAAATACAGGAGTTCATTCCAAGATAAAGGAAGAAGAGAAAAGTTTTGAATGTTTGGATAAGAAAGAGAAAGGAAATATTTAAGGACCAGGTTTTATGTGCAGGTATGAAATACACCAGAGACAGTGAAGAAATAATGGTTCCGGTTGGGCCTGGAAACAGTCAGGGATTTAACCGTTTTGCCATGGATCAGAAATTTTCCATAACAGAGGTGAATTAATGGTTTCTCCTCCCACACTTTTTAAAGGTGTGTCTACCCTAAAGAACACCCAAACTAACCTTCTTAGACCTGGAGATAGAAACGACAAGAGCACTGATGCTTCTATTAGACTGAATTTGAAAACAGTCCATGACACACAGGTCTGAAAGCTATGGAGACATATGAGTTCTGCTTTTCTTGTCCTCACCCCATCTTCACCCAAGTTAGGGGGAAAATAACCATTTGTATTGGAAAGTTGAAGAGCCAAGAATAGATGCTATAAAATATGTTGCTTTTGAAGATTGATTTTGTGCTTATTAGAGGGGAAAAAAGCCTTACTTTTATTGCAAAAGGCTTGCAATTGATTAGACAGAGTGAAGACTCATCATTTTCCCCAGTGTTTTTATTAAAATGAATAAGGCATTTTGTTTTTCACAAGACTGTTATGCAATTGCCTGGCACATTTTTTTCCACCCCTCTGTTTTATAAAATTTTTCCTGTAGGTGCACCTGTTATGTAACCCTAACCCTGGCCTTTACAATTGATCATTTTGGAGAGGTACTAACTTATTGTCCTCCAAGCAAGCACATGAAATGCTAGCCCTGTAAACTAAGGTCTGTTCTCAGGATTCTATAGGAGTTGCATCATTCATTCTGTGGCCATGATAATGATACCCTTTGAAAAGTGATAGCTGAGAGAATCAAATATTTTACCCTCACCACACATGTTGAATGGGAAAAGAACTGACCCCAATTCCACCAATACTTTATATGGAGGGTAAATGATATTCAAGACAGGAAAAAAAACAAGCAAAACCATCACAAAGTGAAATTGTTGCACACATACATGACTGTGTGTGTGTGTTTGTGTGTTTAGAGAGAGATTAGTGGAAGGAAAAAGCAAATACTATATAAAAGCCCCCTTAATCCTTTATTTAAATCACAAACCAAAAAGAATTCTATAGCCAAAGGCATGTTTTACTTCAAAGGAAATTAACATTTATATCTGAATAGTGAACCATAGAAGTCCCTCCATGCCCCTACGTTCAGTATATCTCATTTTAAATGGCTGCATATTATTTCATCTCATGAATATACCAGTATTAAATGGATAAGCATTCTGGTAGTTACAACTAAAGCTACATTGAACATCTCTTATATACAACTCTAAATGGACATGAGGGTATTTTTCTGTGATAATAGAAGTAGTACTTTAAGAGATAGTTTTAATATTTCCTATAAACTGTCAAACCATCTTCCAAAGGGTTATGTTTATTTACATTACTACAAGGAGCATATATGCATACATTCCCCCCAACTTCCTCTTCAATACTAAAGAGTTGTTTTGAGGGTTGTTTCTTTTGCTCTTTGAGTAATTACAATGACCTTGTAATGACCTTCTGGTATTTGAGTGGGAACTTTTCCCCAACTGCTAGTGGCAACCTACATTGAAAATCTCACCCAAGTAAGCAGTCAGTTCCTTAGTACACAGGGGTGACTCTATAAGAGTTTGCTGAAGGGTCATTTGCCAAATTTGGTAGTGATAAGAGTGCCCATGACAACTGAATTTGAAGCTGCCATCATGTTTTGGCAGCTATTGCTTTCTTCCAGGCCCTGCAGAAAGTTACTCCTTGAGAAATTCTGCACAAACTATTTATAGAGATTGTCTCATCTTTGCCTTCAGAATTGCATGATAAGTTCAGTGTTGATATATCTTCATTAGGTTAGCTCTTTCAAGAGTTATAGCTCCTATTCCTATAGATTTTAGTTTTTCTTTTCTAATCCAAAGTAACTCTTTCAGCCAGGGGAAAGAATATAAGTAGCATTTTCTAGCAGTTACTATGTACCAGGAAATTTATTAGGCACAGTACATATGTTACCCTACTGATGCCTCACAATAACTCTGCGAAGCAGAACAAATATACATGAAAGAACTGAAACTGAAGCACAGAAAGGTTAACTGATTTTTCCAAAGTTAACCAGGTAATAAGTGAAAGAACCCAGCTTACAACATAAGATTGCCACTTTCCAAAGCCTATGCTCTTTCCACTGCACCCAGGTCTTTACATTTTCTAGAAGCATTCATATTTTTTCACTGCAATTTTTTATTTGACAACACCTAGATGAAATCTTTCATAAAATACTTTCACCAATAAGTTAATACTTAAGTGTGAGGAAAGTGATTTTTTTGTGTTTTTGAAGTTGGAAAGAGATTCTGAAAGTACTTTTTTTTTTTTCTTTTCAATACCAAGTTTTAGATTTGTTTAGTGAACTTTCTTTGGACATCATTCAGGCTGCTGAGCATTCAATTATTGCTCTTTGTATCACTGTTTAGAATGAAGCACCAGTGAATTCAAGAGGAAAGTGATCAATGCTGAGGAAACAACACCAATTGGATTTTCAAAATTCTGTCCCTATCAAGATGGAGGTATTAGTAGTCAGGCTATGGATTACAAACAAGTAGACTTAGTTTTAGATGCACTTGCTTGCCTTTGACTCTCACTCAGGAGTTGGTAATGCCATCTCTCTCAGTTACCTAGAGCTCAAGTTTTAACATTGCCACCCACCTCTGCCATTCCATCACTCCCTGAACATACGTTCATTAGGACCTCTCACTCTCTTGTCTCATGTATCAGACTTAACACTTAACTAAAATGAAGTGATTGAGAGCTCTCTAAGACTACAACTAAGGAACTGATGGCATCTAATCTCTTGCTAAAGGGTACTGGCACTGTAACAATAAATATCTAAAGTGCTGTGCCTTAGCCCAAAAGATAAAGGAGTTTTCTAAGCTACTTTAGTTTCCCACACTGTGACTGAGCACAAAAAAGGAGACACCACCTGGAGAACATGCAAGTTTATCTTGTCTCTTTCTAAATTATGGTGCACCCATACCCACAAAGAAATGCTCTGCCCCCAAAATACGCAACACCTAAAAGTCTAGCCTTTTCATCCTGACAGTAACCTTTACTTCTATAGAAAACTATTATTAATATGTTTATATTTTACTTTTTATTAGTATATGTTTGTGATACATATTAATTGCATTCACTTTGGAGACTTGCTACACATATATCATAATTTGATCATTTTGATCTTTTTTCCCCCTCTACCCTCCACTCTCCCCTCTTCCTCAGATTCCGTTCCCCTTTTCCAAAAAATCCACCTCCCTGTTTCTCACAATTTTGCCTTTATTTTGCTCTTTAAATTATTCACATTTTTGGTTTCTCAGATAAAAGAAACCATGATGATGTTTTACCTTCTGTGTCTGGTTCATTTCACATAACATTATGGTCTCAAGATCCATAGTTGGGCCTGGGCTGTAAGCAGTACTTCTAACCAGAAGTGGCTCTGCTTTTTATTTGAAGCACCTCTGTTACTGGATTGTATCTGATGGGCTTATCCTTCAAGTTGCCTTCCCATGGTTGAGTTTTTGTTCACCTCCAGTATCCAAGGACCTATGAACCTTGTAGAGAATCTTCCCACGCATCTCTTGAACACTGCTGCTATCCTGCCGTGATGATCACTCCTTAATATAATTCTAAAGTAAGGGAAGCCACCTATTCTAATATTGAACTCTTAGGTGTTATTAAGATCTTCAATGGTCATGTTTCAAAATGCTTTATGAATTTTACATTGCTGACTTATCAAGATTATCTCATTGAGCCTGAACCATCCCATATGATAGATCTTTCAGAGCAAGTGTACATTAATAAATATATTGCATAGGCACATAGGCCTAGGTTTTTTATTTCTGTGTGAAATTACATATCATTGTCAAACTATACATGAGTCCACTTTTAACTCTAACAAAGGAATGATAACCATTGACCTTGCTGTATATTTAAGCAATCCTCAAGTCATACCACTAGGCAATTATCTAACTCACCCATAGGTGTCATGAAACATAGTTGAATTAACCTGACTAAAACATAGTGATCAAGATCATAGTCTCTGAAGTCAGGCACATTTGGATTCAGATGCTGGCTCTATCAGTTACCAGCTATGTTATCTTGAGTAGGCCATATATTCTCCTTGAGGCTCAGTTTTCACACTTGCAAAATAGGGATAATAATGATATTTACTATGCCGGGGACATGGCTCAGTGGTAGAGCACAGATCTTGGGTTTGATCCCCAGCACAGATAAAATAAAATAAAACAGAATAAATAATAGTGTTAACTTTATAGGGTTGCTTGTGAGGATTAAACAAGTAAATACATTTATAATACCTGAAATGGTTTAAGCACTCAATAGTCAATGGCTATTGATATCAATCCCAATGGTAACAATATGCATTTTCTTGTATATACATGTTCTGAGCTGTGGAACCAAAGTAGTATAAACACCAGAACTGCTTTGGAACAGTTAATTATCTATCCACTTCTACTTATGCAAGCTAAAATGGTCTGAGACTTTTTGCTGATAAAAACTTGTTAAATATCAGTCCCAATCTATGCATGCTTTTGTTGTGTTCCACCAATTTCTACCACTATAACAAATCGGATTTTTGTTTTCAGACCATGAATAGTAGAGTCTAGCAAGCCAGATTGGAGAAAGAAGCCTCTTCCCAAGGATCACCTCTAACAGCGTTGCTCCTGATTTGACCTTTACCTAGTATTTGCTAAACATAATCCCTAGAAAGGAAAAAGCTATTCAAAAGCCTCTCCAGTTTTCTTGATGAGAAAGTTGATGCTAGCCTCAGACTGAGAGCTAACACACTGCCCAGTAGCCACTAATTATTTTTCTTTGGTTATCATGACAGCTGTCCTTGGGCCAGGAGGATAAGCCAGGTATTATCACCTATGGACACTAATCATTTTCTCCCAGAAATAAACCTACAGAACACCAGAGATCATATGTGAAATCTACAAAGTTAATCTCATAGAAGTTGGGAGTAATATAGTGGTTACCACAAGCTGGGCAAAGTAATAAGGAGGGAAAGATGTGAAGAGATTAGTCAATGTGTACTAAATTATAGTTACATAAGAGTGAGAAGTTCTGTTGTGCTATTGAACAGTAGGGTTTATATGAAAAGAATAATGTACTGTGTATTTCAAAAAGCTAGAAGAAACTATTTTGAATGTTTTCAACATAAAGAAATGGTAAATGTTAGAGGAGATACACATTTCAACCCTATTTAAAAATTACCCAGTGTATACATGTATCAAGATGTGACATGGTACCCCATACATATGTACAACTACATATTGGTTAAAATGAATTTAAATTTAAAAAATCAGAGACAAAAAGAACCTTGAAGGGTAAGCATGATGTTACTGAACTGGAGCCTTTTTATTTTGACAAATTAGGAAACAAAAGCCAAAGATAAAAGATGACTTCCCTGGGAGAATCTAGCAAAATTGGACCTAAAATTCTCAGGTTTTGGTTTCTAGTCTACCTCTTAAAAAGTCCACATCCAGACCTAAATCCCATGTTGATTGTTCATCCCTAGCCATAGGCAATTACTAATCTTTGTTTGACAGGCCTCATGGCAGGGAAGAAGTTGCTCTCACACCAGATCTTGTGCATTCCTCTTTTCTGGAGGAGTTACAGTTGAGGATTGAAGCTGGCCTTTCTGAGCCACCCATGGACACACACACACACCTGTGTTCCTAGCCCATGCACATCCATTTGTAGGCTTCTTTATTAGGGGTCTGCAATGGAGATATTTTCAGGTATCTCTATCTATATATCTTTATTAGGGGTCTTGGCTGAAACATTTTCTGTGCTTTGACTCAGCCAATTTTCGTTCCTACTGCTTCCTTCTCTCCTTATCTCCAGTCTACAGGTCCATAAAGAAGAAAGAACCTTCAGTTCAGGGCTACTCTGCCATGAGAATTATAGCTATCTGTGCTATATCCTTCTGACCTTGACCTTAAGCCATTCCACAGGGAGTAATGGAACCCTAGGGAGTTGGCACTATCTCTGCCTCTTACCTGTACCATTGCACTAAGTAAATTAACGCCTTGATTGTTACTTTTGTTTTGGCTTATTGTTCTAATTGACTACCTTGACACCTGGCTGCTTGAGTCCTCTTTCTAATCTGCTGCTCTGGTCTCTTGCCTCAGACTGACAGGGGTTATTTTGAAGGAAGTCTGTTTTCTTCCATTTAAAAGTAACTTTATGCAATGTCGATTCCGGGCAACCTCTAACTTAAATACCCCTCATGACTTTATTAATCAGAAATATGTGGCTATTTTAAGATATATATTATTTGGCGTTAAGCCTAGATATTTTTATTTAGTAAGTTGAAGATGAAGATCATGATTTTACAGTTTGAATAATGATCACATTAGAATAAATACTGAATTATAGAAAATATTCTTCAAAACACAGTTACATAGAAAAAAATTATTACTCTGTGTATGTACATAGCTACATGTGCATATATGTACACTCAACAAAAACAATGACAACAAACATAATTTTTATATCTTAAAATAGCCAGATAGACTGGATAGGACTGTAATCTACTTTTTAACCAGATGTTTGATATCTACCAGGCAGTGACTGGAATTTATTACAACTTTTTTCTTTAATAAAATACAAAGGAATACAAAATACAATCTGGAATTCTTAGTGATAATCTTTCCACAGGAAATCTCAGTATTTGTGTAGCATACTGAACTTAGCAGAATCAATTCAGGCCATATTTCAGTGGCAGAAGCTGTTTCTTTATATAAGAAAAATATCTCCCAACCTCAAAAAATAACAGGAAAATCCCAAATGGAGTCAAATCTCTTGGGATGTAGAATTGATAGGAGGCCTTAATTAAGAGTTATTAAGTTTTTCAATCTTGACATACTACCAAAAAAAATCAGAGGCTTCCCTTCTGATCCCTTTTCTTTTGTTTTGTTTTGGAATGAGGATAGATTTATTCTGCTTCATTGCACAAGTACACTGGAGAGAGTGTAGGTTTAAAATTAGGCCCTTCCACTTGGTAGAAATGTAAACTTTTGTTGACAAATTTAATTCTCTGACCCTTTATCTTATAAGTAGAAAAGATACAAAAGCATGGTTTATTACAAGCTGTTTCAAATAATACATATTGGATGCTTACAGTGTCACTACATATGAGTTATCATTGAAGAGTAGCTACAAAATTTTAATATCCTCAATATCTTTCCCATCACCATCAATATAATCACCATCATTTACATTCACAACTTGTTATCCACTACAATTTAAAAATTATAGCGTTTTCAAGTTGATTCTTTATTACCTCCATTTAAGAAGTCTTATTTAGTTTTTAATGAGCAAATAATTACATATATTTATAAGATGCAATGTGATGTTTTGACACACGTACTTTTTGGAATGACCAAATCAGGCTAATGTGTATACCTATCTCCTCAAATATTTATTATTTCTTTGTGATGATAGCATTTAAAATCTTTTAACTGTTTTCAAATACAAAATACACTACTGTTCACTAGTTATCAGAATTTTGTCCTACCTTATTTTATCTTAATACTCATCAACTAACATCTCCACTTTCCCCATCCCCTGTATACCTAGACTCTATTAACTACCACTCTACACTCTGTTTCTCCGAATACGTTTGTTTCGGAAACCATATATAAGTGGGAGCATGCAGTATTTATCTTTCTTACTATGACTTATTTCATTTAATAATGAAACAAGGTCCTCTAGGCTCATCCATGTTCTTGCAAATGAATTTCCTGGGTTCTTCTTATATTTAAGCTAAATTGTATTCTATTCCATATATATATATATATATATATATATATATACACATTTCTAATACACTCATCTATCAATGGAAGCGAGTTATTTCTATATCCTGGCTATTAAGAATAATTCTGAAGTGAACCTGAGAGTATAGATATGTCTTTGACTTACTGATTTCAGTTTCTTTGATTATATATGCAGTAGTGCAATTGCTGGATCATATGATAATTCTATTTTTACTTATATGAGGAACTGTCACTTTATTTTTCATAATGGATACACTAATTTACAATACTGTCAAGAGTGTATAAAGGTTCCCTTTTCTCTAAATCCTTGCCAACATTTGCAACCTCTTTTAAAGTCAATGCTTCATCAGCAGTTACATATACAGACTCACAGACGCTACTCCTCTGCTCTGAACATTCATCAGCTTCTCATTGCCTACTGGGTAAAATGTAAAGTCCTTGGATTTGATATTGGTGGAAACTTAATTTTAGGTATTTTATTCTACCATTTTCACGACATATACCCTCATTATTTTGAACTTCTTAACGTTGTCTAGAAATTATATGATCTTTCACAGCTCTCTGCTTGTGTTAATGGTATTTTCTCTGCTTAGATTGGCTTTCTTATAAATTTCTCCAATGAATTATTGCACATTCTTTCAGATCCACTCTAAAATTTACCTCTTTTATGAAGCTTTTCATGGCACAGAAAATCCCGGACAATCTTGCTTGAATTTTCATCTAGGGATCAGTGGAGACTTCATAACTACTCTATAGAAAGCATTAGTATAATTCTGGCCTCTGAAACTAAAAAAAGCTTCTAGAAGTGCAGAAATTTTGTATTTTATCCATATGTTCTATTCACTACTGAAAATAATACTGGCAGTAAATTCACTATCTTTTCCCTAAACTCATTTCTCTTTCTGTACTCTCAATTATAAATTATAACAACTCCATCTTCTCAATCTAACATCATAGATTTCTCTCTAACTAACATCATCTTTTGCTTAGTTTATTGCAACAACCTCTTTCCTCCTCCAGTGCTGCCAGTTTTTAATCCATGCTCCAGACTGCTACCAGAAAAATTTTTCTAGATGCAAAATTGATGCTGTTAACTTTTCAATTTAAATCATTTAATGGCACCCCACTCTCTACATTATAGAGGCCAAAAATGTTACCATGGCATGCAATCGCCTTTCACAGTCACCTCAAACTACATTTCAGACTGGTCTTTTGCTATGACTTAATTCATTTATTCAACAAATAATTCCTGAATGTCCAGCATTTGGCAGGCATTATGCTGAGCACTGGGGAGATAATGGTAAATAGGACAGATCAATCTCTGCCCTCACAATGCTCACAGTCTAGACTAGAAAAATACTGATATACACAATACAATCTAATAAACATTTCTTCCAAGTCTGAACCTGCAAAATGTTGCAGAGCATAGGACATCTACCTGTGTAATTCATGCCCCAAAATAACAATTTGAAATATCTCAATTAGAGATGCCAAAGGAGAGCCAAGAATTTAACTTAATAGAAGAACTGGCTCAGTTTTTCTGCTTACGTTGCCAGCAAAGTGTTGCTTTTACTGATGTCTCATGATTCTAAGGCAAACAAAAATATCTAACATCTTAATCAATGCTGCAATTTTATCTGCACTCAGTAAATAACAAGCAATATTTTACATGTATTTGCAGAAATCTATCTGCCAGGTCCCGATGAACAACTATTTCTTTCAAAAATATTGGAATTTTCTCGAAGTTCAGTGATCCAATGGGCTCACCAGGAGGAAACTAGAGGTATGAAATACCTGCTAGACTGTTACCAATCTGTCCTGTGCAGTGCCAAAAAGCAACAGAAACACTGAGTCCCTTGCAGCATTATAGCATTAAACACTACTGTGCTACTTTGAACTTTCTTTGCTTCTTCATTTTACTCATATGCTACTTGAAATATTTCTCCATTTACATAAAGAATGCATTAATCTAATAAACGCCTTCATTGATTGAACATTTTATGTCATTTTTACCTTTAAGTGACATGCTATAAGTTTTAAGATATTTATAAAGGATGAGAGCTCTTTTTCACTACCACTTTTATGAATTACTGTTTTTGCTCCGGACACTTTTTTTTTTATCAGTATTTACCTTCTCATTTTAATTTTTAAAATTTTATTTTATGTTTAACTTAAAAATAATGATCCTATATATTTATGGGGTACAAAGTTATATTTCAATACATGTATCCACTGCAGAATGATCAAATCAGAATAATTAGCATATATATCACTTCAAATATTTATCATTTCTTTATGGTAAGAACATTTTTGGCTATTTTAAAATATACAACTATACATTATTTTTAAGTGTAGTCATTGTGCTGTATGGCAGAACAACAGAACATATTCTTCCTATATATTTGTAACTTTATAGTTGTAGACCAACACTTTCCCTATCCATCCCATCCTTAGCCTCTGGTAAGCACCATTCAATTCTCTATTGTCACAGGTTTTACTCTTTTGGATTGAATGCATAAATGAGATCATTTCTTTCCATTTCTAGCTTATTTCATTTAACATAGTGTCCTCTGGATCCATCCATGTTGTCACAAGTGAGAGTAGTATTGGCAATGCTGAATAGTGTTGCAAGAAACTTGGGAATGAAGACATCTCCATCTTAATTGCATTCTCTCTTTTGCCTCCAGTTTTCATTTCTTATTTTAGAATTTAATGATGGAAATTTAAAGGGAAGAATTTAGGACTAACATGTATGCATCAAAAAGGCTTCAGAGTGTGGGATAAATTAAAAATAATGTTCTTTTATATTTCTTATTTTTAATATGCTGGAATCATGCTAATTTAAAACAGCTACTTTTGTGGAATGCTTTCTGCAGTGTGTGCTGGAAGGGGTTGGGCCTATCAGGTGGTTCATGAGCTTCCCCCAATTCTGGGCTGACCACTGTTTAAGTATATGAACGGCTTCAAGAGAGAGATGTCAGGCCGGGGATTTAGCTCAGTGGTTTCACCGCCTGCTGCGCAAGCGCAAGGACCCGAGTTCGATCACCGGTACCAAAAAAAAAAGAGAGAGAGATGTCATAGATAAAAAATGGTAAATCTCATTTCCAGTTGGTGTTTGCTGAGACACTTGAGCGATGAGTTCCTCTATGAGTTCTTCAGTATATACAATGATCAGGTAATGCTCTATAAGATAAAAGTGATAGTAGGTGTTATTACTGCATACTTTATATTTTAAAGTTCAATGGGCTCACTATTTGCCAAATGTTTTCCTAAACGCTTCGCATGTATCAACTTATTTATTTTTACAACTGCTAAATGGAAATGTGCTATTTCAAAATTCTACCTTTAAAAGTGGAGAAACTTAAGGTGTAAGAATATTATCCACTGTGACTAATAAAATGATGAAACTTGTCTTTATCCATTAACTGCTTCAAGTTCCCCCCTTTAGCCCTTCCCCTGCCCTACTCTTCATCACAAACAACTACATTGCCAGTTTTTCCTCTCCTTGGGCTCCTTAGAACTTTTGGTCAATGGTAAGCATTGGTAGAAAAATGTAGAGTAGGAGATGGGAAAAAGCCAGAGCAGACAGCACTCCCACTACTATATACAGATGAGTTAGGTAGAAATATTATAGCCAGTCAGATAGGGCTAGGTCCTCAAGAGGCTCAGGACAAAGGTGAAACATACCGCAGCTGTGACTGGAGACACATGGGCTGAAAACCAGGACTCAAGATAAAGACAAGATGACCAGATCTACACGCTTCCTCAAAGAACAAACACGAGGCCTAATGAAGTCTAGATAGACATCAGCCACCCCAGTGGGTGACCAGAGACTTCTAGACCCACCACTTCCTAGGAGAATCTTTGTTCTTGCCATCCATGTTTGTTACGTGACTTATTTCCCAACTGGACCACTTTTATCTAAGTGAGTTTACTTGTAACCTTATTGGATGATCATAGCTGTGGCCTACGTTGTACCCAGGTGGATTTCACCCTATAAAACTCCTCTGTAAAGTGGAGTTCCATGGGCTACCCCCTCAGGACCCCTCCTGCACCTCAGGAGCTTTCCTATCAATAAATATCTTCCTACTCTTAACTACCTTGGTTTCTAGAACTCATTCTTCTATTTGTAGAAAACAAGAACTTGGTGTATCATACAGCTACCAGGTTGGGAGATATAATATTTTATATTTCATCTCCAGTATAATTTACTGTAATACCACCACAGCCCAAGGTCTATTTGAGCAGCATCTGCCTAGGTTTTAGCTTCAATCGGACACCCTGACTTCTAGGTTCTGGCAACAATACCTCTTTCAATTTCCCTTATAGGCTGAGAAATGGAAGCAGTTTCCTGCTGTTGCTTACCTCTTGATGGCCGTACAATCTCCTGCTTGACTTCTCAACAAGTCCATCACTCATTTAAGCATGCTTCGATGTCAAATTCTTATTGACTGAGTATCTAGAGCAGTGTCTGTTTTTCTTGAAAAACCTCAAAAGATAAAGCTTTGAGTTCAGTCTTACCCCAGTGTCCATGCGTGCAACCATTGTGCTATCCTATCCTTCCAGTAGAAGAGTTTCTTTCCACTGAATTTTTCAAGTGATCAAAGAGATGAATAATCTAGCTTCTTTAAATTATGGTTGACCAAAGACAGCACATATCTTGACTTTAAGGTCTGTGAGAACAGTAATTGCACATGTTTTGTTCATTGCTATTTCTTCAGTACATGGAACAATACCAATACATGTTTATTGATCACCATCTGAAATATACTTTATTTATAGTATGTAAATAAAATTTGTAATAAAATCTGTTTCTTGTGACATCGATTCATCACTATATCTCCCATAATATATTATCTGTGCCTTATATGTCTTAATAGTGAACTTGGGCTTATGTATCAACCTATCTGGGTTCATATTCTAGCTCCACAACTCACCAGATTTGTGAATTTAAGCTTGTTACTTAATCTCTCTGAAATGTTAAGTGAAGGTAATACTAGGATTTATACCTTAGGGTTGCTATAAGATTTAAATAAGACAATAAAAACAAAATGTCCAATATAGGTCTGG
Source organism: Heterocephalus glaber (assembly GCF_000247695.1). The sequence goes on from NW_004624797.1 coordinate 1,398,889, forward strand.
TAAAAGGTAATTAATTACTCATTAAATTGAAGTGTTGTGCTGTTGCTGCTATCATTATTATTGCTGTTGTCATGAATACTTTCCTTTTTATAAAAGAACAAATCCTTGTGTGTAACATTTTATTAAGAGTCAGGGACTGTTTTTAGCTAAATTTCTACCCATAAGAGCCCCCAGTTTGCTTTCTTCATGCCTCATTGATGTAGAGACTGAAGGTCTTTATAATTACAGACTGAAGATCGCTCCAATCCTTTAGCCTCAGTGCCAGTAAAGATGATTTTGAAATATTTTATCTGTTCCAAACCAAATACCAGTGTGTCTGGAGCATGCCCAGAATTATGACTTAGTGCATGTACCTCAATATCCTTATCATTTCCTATTTAAACAATGTATGTAATTGGAGTTCTGTCTTTGTTTCCAGATAATACTCATTTCCCTGGTGGATCTAGAGCCTAAGTCCCTTATTTCCTGATTAGCTGTTGTTGATGGGGACATAATCCTCATTTTAATTTGAGACATTCTAGAAGCACAGTGCTATTATATTTCTGAATATAGAGCTAACCATTGCTTGGAAACTTCTGCTAGTGAGCATCTTATACCATTCAACCATGTTAGACTACCATCCTACCTTGGAAATTTGTGCTTCTGGTTCTACACATGTTACTCTGCCACTGATACTATGACATCAACAGTTGCTTTGCTTCTTTAAAAGCTATTGGTTTAGTACATCAGCACTGACCATTTTCTCTTCAGGATTATTTTCATTCCCTGCAGGACTTACACAGTCCTAGCAAGTTTTGTGGCCTAATTTATACGTTTTATAATAGTTGTCATCCCAGAACTATATGAAGTTAAGTGCACTCACACATTTTGTAAATAAGAATGCTTCATCTATTGGATCCAAAATAATTCAGCTATTTTGTCATTCTTCTTCATGCATCTCTTCATCCATTCAGAAATACCTATTCAGCACCTTCTATATGTACTCTACTAGGACCAGGAGATGCAGTGGTGAAGGAGACAAATATATAAACTCAGGGAACTTAACTTCTGCATTAGGGCTCACCAAGAATACTTTCTGCAATATTCTAAGCCTCTCATGTTCTTATTATTCTTCTAGAATATTCTTTCAAATATCATACATCACTAATCTATTAGCTCCCACAATGATTCTCTTGCAAAAAAAAAAGTGCATTTTGGCTACTATTAACATCAAGAGTAAAAATGGTGAACATTCTTATACACCCACAAAATTATCAGAACTAAGGAGAAATAATTATTCTCATTTCACTAAATACTGTGATAAAAAAAACCCTATAGCTTTGGATTTACTTAAGAATGGAAGATCTGATTACCAAGTTAATTGGCTTCATCATTTCAGACCTTTGACAACTTTCTGGAAATTAGGAAAATGAAATGAATGAGATAAACATTATGCCAGATCAGCTGCATATCAACAGCTACTCTCTCTAATTGAGCTCAAAATCCATTCACAATGTCCAATCCAATCCAGAGTTACTAGAATGACCAGCCAAATGTTTCAAATGAAAAAGAACTCATCACTTCCTCTTATTTACATCTTTCATTGTCAACAGGTAATTAATCACCACCTTCTACATCATGCTTTAAGAAATTTTCTAGTGATTTATTATATGAATAGCTATGGGGAAAAAGCTTCCAATGATATAATATGCATAACATACATTTTTATTGGAAGGCAATTTAGATATATATTTAGACCATGTTCATGTGTAAGTTATTTCTAATGATGGAAAGCTGCTTTGGTGGAACTAAGTATGATAAATTACTAACAGTGGTTTCCAGCATTAGGTGTTCAGCCAAAATAATCAATACACCAAATGCTAAGCTTAGATATAGTTTTAAATGTCCTACATGCACTTCTCATGGAATTTTTTAAAATGTCTCTCCTCTTACCGTATTTTTAACTGGAGAATCAGTCTCCTAGTTGCATTAATATTTCTGCCTTGAGAAAGCAACCTTAAAATAGAAATGTATGAGCCCTTAGACATGAGATTCTGGAATTTTCCATAAAGTAGTTAATTCACAGAAGAACTGGGGTGTTAATACAGTATTTAAATATCTCAAGTAAGTTTTAATTTTCTCAGAAATCAATTTTATCTTGATACAAGAAGTGTCAGGCTTGATGGGAACCAGTTAGATGAAAATTTAATTTTGCAAATTATTCATTTAATCTCAAAGTCACTGTCAGTGAGAAAATAAAATGAGGCATGTTCCATAGGGACACAAATCAAGTGCAAAAGAAATACACTTAAAATCATAAAAGTCCATTTAAAAACGGGTTGGACAATTGGAATATTTGCTGTCCAAAATAATCTTACTCAAAAGTGAAGCTATTTTTCTGCTTTCAATCTCACTGCAAAAGACCCTGCTTCTGGGCATTGAAAAATAATCTAGGATCAATAAGGCTCCCCCTTTTTGCTTGGCATTTTGAAGGTATAGAACACAATGAAAATAGATCATGCCCAGAAATGCTGGTTCCTAGTCTGCCAGAAAATGCTTCAAGTATGCAGTTTTAAACTATTTTTCATGCTTAAAAACTTCAAAACATACAGCAAATAATTCAACCCCCTTCGTATCCACTACTCATTTTATGAGATAAAAGAGCACAGATATAAATGAAACCTTTCATGAATCTTTTCCTATTCCTATTTTCTCCTTTCCTCAGAAGTTAAACTATTATAAATTTGGTGTTTACTATTTCCTTGCATATTTTCTACTATTTTATACATACTTATCACATCCATAAAAAACATATAGTATTGTTTTACATTTCATATGTGTATTGTTCCATAGTTTTTTTCTTAATTCACTCAAGATTGTGATTATTGAATTTCATCCATGTTGCTGCAATTATTTGTACTTCTCCATGTATTTCACTCTGTTCATATACCATAAATTTAAAATATTTTCTCTGAAGCTGCACATTCAGGTTGTTTTCACTTTTTTTCTATTACAAATAATACCACTGTGAGCATGTTCTCTGATACTCATTGTGTAAGACTACTGCTAGAAGAAGTACCTCAGCATGGGATTAGTAGACTCTAAGGTAGACATGAGTCTTCAGCTTTATCAAATATTGCCAAATTGTTTTCCAGAGTCATTGTACCAATTTCCATGTCCAGCAGATTGTCTTGTTTCCTCAGAAAGTTATTCGTTACTTCAACATTACTTGCTAGTTTAGTCCTTACAATACTGAATTTAAAAACGTGACCCCAAGCCAATCATTTTGATTAACGCGGGTTCACCTGGGCATCCAATTGAATGATCCCAAGGTCCTATGTATAAGTTCGGCCAATGTCAGGACAAAATGATGCAGCACAAGACTTTCATCTTTAATACATTCTCCCATCCTCTATACTGTTATATTCCACTGATCTGATCTCTCTCCTCTGAGCAACAGCCATGCTACTACCAGTCACCACTTGTGTTCCAGTCAGCTCCCATTCTCCTCAGAGCTTACATGCCAATTACTTACTTATTCATATATTCATCCAGCCACTCAATTATTCAACAAATATATACGGAGTGCCTAAACAGATACTATGCCACAGGGCTGAAAATAAGGTCTGTATGATAAGGGTAAAAATGAAGACAAATGTCAGAGTAGAGAAGACTGGTGTCTCTTCTTCCTTATGTTTCAACACTCTTCTCCTTGCCAACAGATCTGATCAATTGAATCAAAGTAAAAAATTAGTAAGTAGTAATTGGATGCCTATGAGATAAAGTATGTATGGATGAAAGTGACATTATATTCACTCTTGTACATAACATATTTATACACTAATAATGATCTTCACTGCTGTGATGCAAAGTGAACAGAATGTAAATCATCATTTATTGAAGGCAGTACCGACATTTTCAGGCCCAAAACAATTACTTTTTAATTTCACAATAGCACTATCAGATAAGGATTATTGTATTATCCATTTAGTGAAAAGGAAACTGAACCACAGAGAAAAATCAGCAATTTGTCCAAGGTCGGATACTAAGACACTGATCTAAGATTCAGATCCTGATCTAACCCTACCAATGCATAGCCTCTTATATCTGATAGTAAGAATTTTAAACACCATGAGCCAGACAAGGCAAATGTTTTCCATTCCAAGATGCTATATGCAGGCCAGACAGGATGTAATTTGCTGATGTGATTTTTGCCAAGAAAACATCAACGGAGTCTTTAATCATTATGAGTGGGCTGAGGTTCCATTGCCCATTATAGATGGTGCCTTGGTCAGGACAAGGTCATGGTGGACAAGTCTCTGGATTTCTGCTGGATCTGTTGTGGCTTCAACTTTTTAATTCCTAATTGCATGGTTTTGAGCATTTTCTTTCCTTTTTTGATAAGGTTGGATAAGAGTTTATCGATTTTATTTATTCTTTCAAAAACCAACTCTCTGATTTGTTTTCTTGTGTCATTCTCTTAGTCTTCATTGCATTGATTTCTGCTCTGATCTTTATTTTTTTTTTCTCATTAAGTTTATTGGTATATTTTTGGTATAAAATATAATTACATTCATCATTGAGATCTTGTACCTTTACATGATGTGTCTTGGTTCTATTTTTTCCCCTTCCCTTGTCCTCCTTTCACCCCATCCACCCTTCCCTATTTGCAAAGACTTTGTTTCCATTTTTTTCCTTTTCTCATATTTTTTGTTTTCCCTTCTTTCCTTTCCCCTACCCCTCCCACTTCCCCTGCACCTTAAGACCTTTTTTCCTGTTACACAATATCAATTATACATTTTTAAAACTACAATATCAAGATCTAGGAGACATTACCACACATTTTACAGGATTTAAAAGGATATAGAAAGCATATTTCAAAAATCTGTTTTGAAATAAATTTGACAACTTCTAAGAAGTACCTTGGAAGACAAATTAATGAAACTAACTCTGGAGGAAATATAAAATTTGAATAGCATCTATTAAAGAAAGTATATTCCTAGCTTGAAAATCTACCTATATGACAACAGCAGGCTCATATACATTTTAACTGATAAATTATATCAAACAATTAAAGCAGAAAGAAGAAGGAACTCTTCTCCCCTCATTTTAGGAACTCAACATTGTGCTAATCCTAAAACTGGATAAAGATAATAGAAGAAAAAAGTATGAACCTAGATAGAAATTTGTTTAACAAAACAAACTATTAGAAGTCAGATCTGACAGTATGTAGAAAGTGGTTTTGTTCACACACACACACACACACACACACACACAATTATAGAGGACCCTTAGGTTGTCTGAGCACAGCTACCTTAATTTTTAGTACTGTGTTGTCGGGCTGTTTCCAGGCCTCAGGTGTTGTCTTTTGTGCTGTGTGGGGATGTCATTGCTGCCTGTACTTAATGATCCTTTCACCGTGGGTTCTGAACATTCACCTCACCATGTTTACAGAAAACTGTTTTGTACATAGAGTTCTTCAGGCACACGCTTTGCACCAACTCAGTGTGGCTCTTGTCTGTATTAGCTGTCACAGTGTACACACTAATCTCTGTTAGAGTTCTTTGTGGCTGTTTTACTTGTAAGGTAGTTTTCTATTTCCTTCAGTAATGTGTCCAGAGTACCCTGTATTTCGAGTTCTATTATACTGAAGTACTTTTGTTTTAATAGTGCCTCCCCAAAGAACTCACCCTGGACAGAAGTCAGTCCTTGATGCCCCAGTGCAAGTGACATCGATAATTGTCACTTTCTAGTTTGTTCTTCTCTAAGAAGACAGTTCGTAATTGCAACTCTGTGGGCTGTGAGACTGTGTGAAGCTGTTTGTGTAGTCTCCATGTAGGTGCTGTGTTCCCAGCAGTTCTGAACACTGGTAATTCCAGGTGCTGCGCTCGGCAGAGGGGTCTCTCCAAAGCGCGCGCGCGCGTGTGTGTGTGTGTGTGTGTGTGTGTGTGTATGTGCTCGCGCGCGCGCGCGCAAGCGCGTGAGTGTGTGTCCTTGGCATGGCCGGGCGTGGCTGCCTTGCTCGGGCATCAGCAGGACATTTTGTGAATAGTTAAAATGCTTCCAAACTGGAACTCTACATTTTGTATCTTACTTTTAAAGCTCCTATAAGTAAAATACCTATTCACTTTATTAAAAAATATACATTTAATTTAAAAAAAGAAAGGAAGAAAGTGGTTTTGTTATAGGGATGGCAGTGTTGGTTCAGCATTGGAAGATCCACCCCCAACAGTCATCATTTTAACAGAAGAAAGGAAAAAGCCATATGATCCCGTCACTAGTTGGAGAAAAAGTATTGGACTAAATTCCACAGCTGTTCATG
>NW_004624797.1:1418076-1428660 GCF_000247695.1 Heterocephalus glaber
CTAGGAATGGGGAAAAATAAGAACCAAGGTGCATTATGTAAAGGTACAATTCCCAATGAGAAATGTAATTGTGTTATATACCTACAATGTACCAATAAAAGAATTTAATATATAAAAAAAGATGAATCCAACAACCTTTATTAAGCTCATCTCACCAGTTGCAAGTCCTTAACAAAACTGAGTTTTCTCTGAAGAACAAGAAATTCTGCCTGAAAACTGCACTATCAGTTCTTACCCTGGAGTTTCTCCTCTGTTGATCTGCCCTATGGATTTCCTTCAGGTCAAGGCTACAATCAAGTAATCTAATTTCTTGAAATAAATTTCTTCAACCACCAAAAAAGAAATACAGGAAATGGGGCATGACAGAAAATCAAATTGAGCTCATATTTGCTTATCATTAGGATTATTATTTATAAAATTGAGATGTCACTGAACCCTGAAACTGGGATGAGCCCCACTTCTGTCTCCCAACACTCCTTTCAGTGATCTCAACAATGTACTTACCATACTGGATCATAATTAATTTTTGAGATCCCTATTTCTTGAAATTTGTCATAAATCCAGGAATTTAGGTAATGCTTGTAATATTATAGGTGCTTAGCTAATGTTTCTCAGGTAAGAGAATAAATGAATTTTTAAAAATATATGTTGGCAAAACAATTTACAAATACTTTTACTAAGATGTTAAAAAGCTTTGCAGCTTTCTCCTCCACTCCACTATTCTTTTCCTAAATCCCCAGAATCAAATAAAGGAAAATAATGCTTTTCTTTCCTCTCTGCGAAAAACAAACTAATTACTGGAAAAGTCTGAATATGTCAACTGTGCTTGTTGACCTCCAGCTAAATACACAGTCCATTAATCAACCACAGGACAAAGAGAAAAGAAATAACTGAAACCCACACACTTTGCATCTCGTCTCTTACTGACCCCCAGTCTGAACATACATGGCGAATATGTCATTCTTCTCTATCTGGCTTGCAATTCCAGCTTCACTGAAAATTATTTTCTCCACACATACTAGGCCAGCAAATCTGAGGCAGGCACAAGTTGAATAGCATTATCTGAGATCTAACAGAGGAGGTCCAGTAGAAGGATTTTTCCAGTAGGACTGTTGGGAATAAAAGAGCTAATATAATAAGACACTTGGCACAGTCTTTAGTACATAGTAAATACTTGGCGTACGTGAGATAGCCAGACAATTTCCATCTTCTCTTAGCAAGAAGGTATCAATACGCTTCAGTGCATCTTTTTTTAAAAGACCCCAAACAGTCACACACTAAATTTCTTTCTGCATGATACTTCATTTGCTATTGTTCCAATGTGGAAAAGGATATCAGATAAATCACAACTGTATAAAATCTTAATTCATTCACTAGGAATCAGTAACCACCAGCAGTCCTTTTTTTAACCAATATTTTGGTTCTGCTTAAAGAGATCATTGCCCTTCCTATCAAAGACAAGCTTTTAATATTCAATTACATCTTGATCTTTTGTAAAGGAATCAGAATTTCATTTTTCTTAAGAATGTTTAAAATTATATTTCATTTTATCAAAGGCTTTAGCCAACCTCCTTTCATGATAAAAAAAAAACTGATGAAGATAAGTATGGAAAGACCTTGTCATAATCTGATAAAAGCCATTTCTGACAAACTTATTACCAATATCATATTAAATGGGGAAAACCTGAAAGCTTTCCTTTTAAAATCAAGAAGAAGGCAAGGATGACCACTATCACCACTCCTGCTCAACATAATACTTGAAACATTAGCAAGAGCAATTAGACAAGAAAAAGAAATAAAATGGAAAATTACAGGAAAGGAAAGGGTCAAATTATCATTCTTGAAAATTTCATGATCCTATCCATAGGAGACCCCAAAAATCCACCAAAAGACTCCTAGAGTTAATCTAATTCAATAATGTATCTTGGTAAAAAATCAATGCTCAAAAATCAGTAGCATTCCTGTACACCAACGATGAACCCACTGAGAAAAAAATTAGGAAAAAATACCATTCAAAATAGCACCAAGAAGAAAATCAAATATTTAGGAAGTAACCTGAGGAAGTACAAGAACTTTGAAACAAAAAACTACAGTACTCTGAACAAGGAAATTGAAGAGGACATCAGAAAATAGAAAGATATTCTCTGTTCCTGGATAGGCAAAACCAATATAGTCAAAATAGCCATCCTTTAAATATTCACATACAGATTTAATACAATCTCAATCAAAATACCAATAGTATTTTTCACAAAACTGGAGAAATCAATCCTAAAATTCATATGGATTCAAAAGATACCCAGAATAGCAAAAGCAATACTGGTTAACACTAGTAAAGCAGGAAGCATCACAACCTTGGGCTTAACAAGCTTGAAATTAAATTACAAAGCTACAATGATAAAAACAGCCTGTTACTGATACAAAAACAGACATAAGGATCAAATAAACAGAACAGAGGATGCAGAAACAACCTCAGGCATGTTCAATTAATTGATTTTTGACAAAGGAGCTAAAAACAAAAGCTGGAAGAAAGATAGCTTCCTTAATAAATGGTTCTGGGAAAACTTTCTGTCCACATACAGAAGACTGAATCTACACCCATACCTCTAACCATGTTGATCTAATATCAAAATGGAATAAAGAACTAAATGTTAAAACAGAAACACTTAAACTGCTGGAAGATAAAATAGGTAAAACTTTTGAGGTTATAGGCATAGACAAGGACTTTCTGATCAGAACACTTGTTGCACAAGAAACAGTACCAAAATAAAAAAATGGGATCATATCAAATAAAATCTTCACAGCAACAGAAACAAGCATCAGAGTGAAAAGACAACCTACAGAATGGGAAAATCTTTGGGAACTATTCCTCAGAGGACTAATATTTATTATATATAAAAAACAAGTAATGAGACTCCAAAATAAAAATCTAATAAAAAATTGGCAAGTGAAATGAATAGACACTTCAGGGTAGTACAAATGGCTAATAAACACATGAGGAATTGTTCAACATCATGGGCCACTAAAGCAATGCAAGTTAATACAACACTGAGATTCCACCTTACACCACAAAAAATGGCTATCCTCAGCAAATCAAATAATAACAAATGCTGGTGAGGCTGCAGGAGAAAAGGAACACTTCTGCATTATTTTTGGGTGTGTGAACCAGTACAACCACTGTGGAAATCAGTATAGAGACTCCTCAAAAAATTAAAACTAGATTCTATTTGACCCAGCTATTTCCTTTCCTAGGTATCTTCCAGGGAGGATTAAGACATCACATCATATTACAGTGATACATGTAATGGCCATGTTTATAGCAACACAATTCATAATAGTTAAATCTTGGAAGCAGCTTATATATCCATCAACAGATGGCTGGATAAAGAAAATATCATGTTTATGCACAATGGAGAACAACTCTGCCATAAAAAAGATAAACTTGAGTCACTTGTAGGAACATGGATGCATCTTGAAACCAAAATGTTAAGTTAAATAAACCAGACAAACAAGCTTAAATATCACATGGGTTCTCTTATATGAGAAACCTAAAATAAAAATTAAAGAGCAAAATAAAAGATAGATAATAGGAAGTAGAGGGGCATTGTTCTTTGTCAAATTGGAAGGGGGTGAAGATATGGAGTGTGTGGCAAGGGCAGAAAGCAGAAGGAAAGAGGTTGAACAAAGGAACTAAGAAATGTTAGGTACATGTAACAATTCAGCATAAGGGATGTAAACATGTACTATAAACATGTACTAATAAAAATAAAATTATATTGTGAAATATTTCATTTAACAAAGCTATACACATTACTTGTTTCCTCGTATATCATGTGCTCATACTCATTCCTACTACCCATAAGCATTCTACCTGAAGCTATAAAATAAAAACTAAAAATAAGTCAATTCTCTCTTATTTTTCCTTCTCTTGAGTAGTGCTATTACTTGCTGCACAGATTCCTAAAACTAGCCCTTCCAATTTAATAGTTTCTTAGAAAAGTATAGAATTTCCTCAGATTAGATATCCATTTCTCTTCAATTTCTTTTGAGTTTCCTCTAACATGTTGCCTTAGGTAGATGGTTCTTGGCATGGAACAAGGATTTATTAATTATATCTTATTAAATGACTACATGATCTTTAGATGGGGAATGATTTTTGAAATGTGTAGGGTTCAGGTAAGCATGGCTACATTATCTTTGTAGTCATTTCCCATGTTAGCTATTTCTCTCACATCTGGTGTCTTCAAGCCCAGGAGAACCATCACTGCTCTTCTAGTAGACCTAGCCAGAGTTAAAAAGAGACACCTGTCTTAAATTATCTTTATTTAAATATAGAAGTTCATGAGAAGCCCAGGGAAATAGATGTTCCTTCCCTCTGAGTCTTCTTGTTTTCTCACCTGCAGAAAACAGACATTTATCAGTGAAATACTCTGTGATACAGCCAGCACCTGGAAACATAAAAATAAGAAAAAATTTTACATTAATGCGGAAAAAAGGCATTTAAATTTGACCTCAAAAATGACTAAGTGGCCACTGAATACGTTTGAACCAAGAGGGAAAATGAGTACGTATGTACTAAATGGAGGGAGAAGAGAGTCACAATTTAGTCACAATTTAGTCACCATTCATAATTAGACCAGTGTTACTTCTTTGCCAGTACCATGCTGTTTTTATCATGGTGGCTTTGTAGTACAGTTTCAAGTTGGGAATTGTGATACCCCCAGCCGTGTCTCTGTTGCCTAGGATTGCTTTTGCTATTCTAGGTCTCTTCTGGTTCCAGATGAACTTTTGGATTCTTTTCTCTAGTTCTGTAAAATATGCTGCTGGGATTTCAATCAGGATTGCATTGAATCTGTATAGCACTTTGGGAAGTATGGCCATTTTCACTATATTGGTTCTTCCTACCCAGGAACAGGGGATGTCTTTCCATTTTCTTACATCCTTTTTGATCTCTTTTTTCAGAGTGCTGTAGTTCTCAATGTAGAGGTCTTTTGCTTCCTTCATTAGATTGATTCCTATGTATTTTATTTTTTGGATGCTATTGTGAAAGGGATTGTTTCCCTAATTTCTCTCTCGGTGAGACTGCTATTTGTGTACAAGAAAGCTATTGTTTTTGAGTGTTTACCTTGTATCCAGCTACTCTATTGTATCTATCAGTTAAGTCTAGAAGTCTTTTGATGGGTTTTTTGGGGTCTTCTATGTAGAGTATCATATCGTCAGCAAATAATTATAGCTTAACTTCTTCCTTTCCTATCTTTATTCCTTTTATTTCTTTCTCTTGTCTAATTGCTGTGGCTAATGTTTCCACAAGTATACAGACCCAAGGATCAGTGGAATAGATTAGAAGACGCAGAAACAACTTCAGACATACTCAGCTACCTCATTTTTGACAAAGGAGCCAACCATCCTCACTGGTGGAAAGATAGCCTCTTTAATGAATGGTTTTGGAAAAACTGGATTTCAACTTGCCAAAGATTAAAACTAGACCCCTATCATTCACCATGCACTAAACTAAAATTGAAATGGATTAAAGATCTAAATATTAAAACAGAAACACTAAACTTGCTGCAAGACAAGTTAGGTACAGCTCTTGAAGACATTGGCATAGGAAAGGACTTTGTGAACAAATCCTCAGTAGCATGGGAACTAGCAGAAAGAATCAACAACCGGGATCTCATCTTATTAAAAAGCTTCTGCATTGCAAGAGAAAACATCAACAGAGCTAAGAGACAACCTACAATGTGGGAAAAAAATTCTTACCAGCTGTTCCACAGACAAAGGTCTACTATCTAGAATGTAAAGAGAACTCAAAAAAAAATCAAACCCCTCAAATACAATCAGACCCCTCAAATACAAAGTCCCAATTCAAAAATAGGCATCTGAAATGAATAGACATTTCTCACACAAAGAAGTAAAACCAGCAAATAAATATGTGAAAAAATGTTCAACATCACTGGTCATTTGAGAGATGCAGGTGAAAACAATGCTGAGATTCCACCTCACCCCAGAAATAATGGCTGCTATCATGAAATCAACCAATAAAAAGTGCTGGCGGGGTTGTGGGGAGAAAGAACCCTTCTTCACTGTTGGTGGGAGTGCAGACTGGTGCAACCACTGTGGAAATCAATATGGAGATACCTCAAACAACTAGGATTGGAAGTCCCATTTGACCCAGCTATTCCTCTACTGGGTATCTTCCCAAAATAATTAAAAGAATCACACCACAGTGATATATGCAGACTCATGTTTATAGCAGCAGAGTTTGTAATAGCCAAAACTTCAAAACAGCCCAACTGCCCATCAACTGGAGACTGGATAAAGAAGATGTGGGGTTTTTTTTGTTTTTTTGTTTTTTTAAGTGTCTACCCCATTCTACTATTTTGTGAGTTCATCTGCCCTCTTTTTTTTTTTTCTTAAATTCTTTTATTGGTACATTTTAGGTATACAACACAATTACATTTCTCATTGAGAACTTGGACCTTTATATGATGCATCTTGGTAAGAAGATTTGGCTTTTTAATAAAAAGGAGTACTACTCAGCCATAACGAATGAGAAACTAGAGACATTTATAGCTAAGTGGATGCACATTGAGGCCATACTCTTAAGTTAAATGAATGGAACACACATGTTTAAATATCAAATAGTTTCTCTGGTGTGAAAAACTAAAAGTATAAATAAGAATCAAAATGTATAACTGATATTGTGAAATAGGAAGAAAATGTTTAAAGGAATAGGGGAAGTGGGAGGGGAAGGGGAAAGGAAAGAAGGGAAAAGAAAAAATATGAGAAAGAATAAAACATGGAAACAAAGTCTTTGTAAATAAGAAATGGTGGAGGGGTTGAAGGGATGGCAGGGGAATGGGGAAAAAATAAGAACCAAGATACATCATGTAAAGGTACAAGATCCCAGTGATGAATGTAACTGTGTTGTATACCTAAAGTGTAGCAATAAACTAAATAGAAAAATTTTAGGCCAGTGTTGGATACCGTTTCATATTTAAATTAAAGGGGATAGGCTATTTAATAAAAGCATTTTTCCCTTGTGTTCTTTTATAATATCATAACTTCCTAAATAATGGGGTGTGCATTTCACACCCTTGGGTACTTCATGACAGTGTCTCAGAAGTTTCTGAGGAATTCCAATGATGTTAGAGCTTTAAAAAGATAAAACTGCTGTAGTTTGGCAGAGAAGCTCAAAGAAGCTCTGAAATTGCTTTATAAAGAAAGAGTAGAAGGGGAAAAAAAGCATATCAAATTTAATATGTAACTTTGATATGGGTACTATTATTGTTCTCTATGTCAGTCAGATTTCAGTTGCAGTGACAAAATATCTGAGAAAATCAATTTAAAAGACAAAAAATTATTTTGGCTCACATTTTTAGAGATTTCAGTCCATGGTTGCTTGGCCCCATCTCTTTGGTCCTTTGGCAAGGCAAAATATCATGGCAATCATCACATGGCACAGCAAAGCTGCATACCTTGTGGTGGCCAGGAAGCTAAAAGAAAGGCCAGAAATGGCAACGAAAAAGATATACCTTTCAGGGATATGTTCCCAATGACCTAGTCCCTCCAGTCAGGCTTCACTTTCTAGAATTTCTATCACTTTCCAATAATACCACCAGCAGGGACCACATCTTCAAAACATGAGACTTTGTGGAACATTCCATATCTAAAACATTGCACTCTCTTTTAAAGAGGAACAAACAGAAATAGCAAATAAAGTATGGTCAGAATTATAAGATATTTTGATATTATTTGATTTTCCCATTCCCTTTATCAATGTGAACAACACAGATTAGAGAAGGAAGTTTTATTAAAGTCCCAAAGATACTAAATAGCATATTGAGACCTGGGTCCTTCTAACTCTAATTCTAGTGTTCTATTTACCATTTCAAGTTCTTTTCCTCTCCAGCCCAAATCCAGTCATTACAGCATAGATATGTTGCTTAACTTTTAACCCTCAATTTGTCTCTCTGAAATTATTTAATGTTTCTAATTTATATGTATCTGTTATTCAAATAATGTCTCTTGTGAGTCAAATACTATGCAAGACATTGGGTCTTAGAATGGAAAATAAACTAGACAGGACAAAATAGCAGTTCTGTTGGCATTTAAAGTTTAGTGCACAACATAGGCATTAAATAATCAGCAAATAGATAATTACCAACTATCAGTGCAATTAAAGAGTACTATAGAATATATGAGTATATAATAACAGGAATAAATTAGTTTGGATTAGGCATGTTAAGGAAAGGCCTTTTAGAGGAAATGAACTTTCAAAAATAGATCAAAAAGATAACTAGAAGTTAGTGAAGCATAGTCCAGTATTACCAATTTGAAGTTTATGTGCTTGATGGTTTTATTCATTCAATAAAATTTAATGTTTATCCACTTAAATATTATTTATATTTCAGAAGTCATTTCCTTTTAATCATCTAGTATATAATCATGACCAATTAAATGCTTCAGGAAAATATTCTGATAGTAATTATGGAAGAAGAGCCAAAGTCAGCCTTAAAGAATAGAGTTGATTATTTCTAACATTGATTACATAGCATCACCTGTAAGTATTATTGCCAAAAGGTTAAAAGTTACCTATAGAGTAGAGATATAGCTTGGACAAAGGCACCAAAATGTCCTTACCAAAATGATCAAACAAGTCTCACTATTGGGATTGTCAACAATTTCAGTTTCCCTTCACATTTATTTCTACCAATTGTATCATAGTACAAATTTAAATTTATATATGGTTAGCCATTCAGTTTACGATAAGTTAAGGTCATTATAATAGCATACAGCTAAACAGAGAATTCAATGAGAATCTACTCGCATTTTAGCAGCCAAAAATTAAAATGTAAAAAATGACTTAAACTGATTTGAAACCAAGACAAGTTTAATGAAATTGTGCTGCAACATAAAGAAAGAGAAAAAAGTGAAGCAAACAGAGGAACATAATTTTGAAAAAGATTTGCTACAGGAAACAAATTAATTTAAAATAGTATATGCTTTGTCAAGAACAAAATTCAAAGCAATATAAACTCTTCAAAATAGGTAGAATGATTAAAAGACAAAATAATTAAACAGGGAAATTGGCTGAGCCAAACAATGTATGGAAGTAAATAATGTAACAGACTTCTAAATGGTATTATAAGATTTTGCTGTGACATTTAGTAATAAATATAATTTTATGTTACTTCCATAGACTCATGCAAAGACAAGAAAAAGTAACTAAAACAAAAAAAAATCTTCAAACTAGTATTAAAATTAAAAAAATTTTATATGCCAATTGTGGAAATGGTAAAAATATCTTCACGATCATTATCAATGGATTAAATATTACAAATTGACAAGGAATTTTTTTCTTATGACCAGCATAATAAAATGACCATTCATCGTTTATCATTGTCCCAAAGTTAAAGGTTATATTTCATAGGGGATATGACTAATCCTAAAGGTAGAATATCTCATGAGAATGTTATACAAACAATCTATCCAGGAATTTAATCTTATGATGAAAAGATATAGACTAAGTATTGATTACTTTTAACTAGCATTTTATCCCACCCAGCTGACACTTTTTGTTCATCATACGTGATTTATAAATACTATTCACCTATACCTTATCTTTACAACAAAGAACAACCTGTGGCCCAGCTTTTTATTTTTCCTTAAATTCTTTTATTGGTACATTTTAGGTAAACAATACATTTACATTTATTATTGGGTGCTTGTACCTGTACATAGGTGTATCTTGGTTCTTATGTTTTCCCCATTACCTGTGTGCACCTCACCCCCTCCACCCTTCCCTATTTACATAGACTTTGTTACCATTTTTTTTCTTTTCTCATAATTTTTCCTTTTCCTCCTTTCCTTTCCCCTTCCCCTCCCACCACCCCAACCCCTTTGGGCAACTTGAAATAGGAAGAAATGGCCCAGCTTTTTGAATTTTCAAGAACCCTTTTGTTTCAATCCTATAAAAGTGGGCAAGAGGCATAACTTAAGAGTTCATAGAAAAAGAAATGCAAATACTCTTTAAACATTGGAAACATAAAACAAATGCAAGTTAAGCCTCTATTTGACAAATTTAATACCTATCCAATAGTGATGTTGTGCTATTTTGCCATCAAATTGGCAAAAA
Organism: Heterocephalus glaber; assembly: GCF_000247695.1. The sequence continues at coordinate 1,428,212 of NW_004624797.1, forward strand.
CCCAATGCTTAGTAAGATCACTCTGTTGAAAGCAGGCTGTCATAAATGACTAGTGAGAATGCAAGGTGATATACATCCTATACAGAGAAACTGGACAAGATTTAACAAACTGCATGTGAATTTATGTTTTACCCAGCAATCTCACCTCTAGATGTCTATTGCAAAAATATATTCTCAAAAATATAAAATAACATATGATGAAATGCATTTACTATAACACCATTTGTAATACCAAACGACTGGAAACACTCAAATGCTTATTAATCAAGACAATTTTAATAAACTCTAACATTCACACCAGGATGCACCTTGCAGCCATAAGAAAGAATGAAGCAGAGCTCCATATACCATATTGCTAAAGCATGATCTCAAGAATGTGTTGTTTCACAAAAACTGGGTTTGCTACAGTGTGTTATGTTATGTTAGCTTTATATAATAAATAAAATTAT
>NW_004624797.1:1439551-1454484 GCF_000247695.1 Heterocephalus glaber
GAGTCTTTGTAAATAGGGAAGGGTGGAGGGGGTAAAGGGAGGGCTAGGAATGGGGAAAAAATAAGAACCAAGATACATCATGTAAAGTTACAAGTTCCCAATGAGAAATGTAAATGTGTTGTATACCTAAAATGTACCAATAAAAGAATTTAAGTAATAAAAAAATACTGAATAGTTTCTCTGTTGTGAGAAACTGAAAGTGTAAATAAGGACTAAAATGTGTAATAGGTAGTGTGAAATAGGAATAAAAGGTATAAAGGAAAAGAGAAGTGCTAGGGATTGCAAAAAAGAAAAAAGAGAAAAAGAAAATGCACTAGGAACAATAACCAAAAAAACAGCCTGTTTGAAAAATGGGCATTTCCACCCTTTAGCTATTACCAAACAATGCTGTTATAAATATTCATATATGTTTTCCTGTAGCACATTATTTTATTCTCTTGAATATATATAATATATATGGTATATATTACATATTGTATATGCAGTATATATATTATATTTATATATATATATATATAAATGGAATTATGGAATTTCTGGATCATAGGGTAAAATTCTATATTTAATACAGTATTTTAGAAACTTTCAGACTCTTTTCCAAAACTATTCAATATTTTGGCCAGAAATTTGGCTCAGTGGAACCATGCCTGCCTCAAAAGTATTCAACATCTTAAATTCCTATCAGCAGTGTATTGGTGCTCCAATCTCCTTACATCCTTGCTAGAACTTGTCAGTACCCATTCTTATACTAGTCATGCTAGTCCGTATGAAGCAGTTTCTCAAGTGGGTTTTGATTTGCATTTTCATTGTGACTAATCAGATTGATAATTTCTCATGTTCTTTTTGGCCATTTATATATTTTCTATTTCAGAATATATATTTAGATATTTTGCCCATTCATAGTTGTGTTATGTGTGTTTTAACTAATAATCATAAAAATCCTTTATATATTCTATGTTCCAGTCATATTTCAGATATATAATTAGCAAATATTTTCTCCCATTCTGTAAGATATCTATTGTTTATAAAAAATTTTATTAGTACATGTGTGTGGTACATAATGTTTACATTCCTAGTAGGGATTTGGTAGATGTACATAACACATCTTAATTCCATTTTCCATCCCCTTTCCATTCCTTCCATCTTTTCTTGATTTCTTGATCCCTTTCCCATTTGACAAAGAAATCTCTCCCTATTTTCTATTATCTACCTTTTATTTGGGTCTTTATTTTACGCTGGGTTTCTTGTATAAGAGAAATAATGTAACATATAAGCTTGTGTGTCAGATTTATTTCACTTAATATTATGGTTTCAAAGGTGCATTCATTTCCCTACAAATGAGTCATTTATTTTTCTTTGTGACAGAGTAGTACTCCATTTGTGTAAATATGACATTTTCTTTATCTATTCATCTATTTTTGGACATAGAGACTGCTTCCAAGATTTAACTATTATGAATTGTGCTGCTATAAAGATGGCCACTCATTTATCACTGTAATATGATGTTTTCAACTCTTTTGGGAAGAGATATAGAAGTGAAATAGGTGAATCAAATGGAATTTCTAGTTACAGTTTTTTGAGGAAACTCCATAGTAGTTTTCATAGTGCTTATACTAGTTTACATTTTCACCAACAGTATCAAAGAGTTTTTTGATAGTGCCCATTGAATAAAAATGTTTTTAAGGATTTTTTTGGTTTTTAATTTTTAATTTTAATGTAATACAAGTAGATATTAATAAAGGAAATATAAAAGCCATTATATGAAACATAGTTTTTCATAGCAGAAATGATTAGAGAATAACAATGGCAAATGCACTGTTTACCATGATCTAAAGATAATATATTTTCATTTGCTGATCTCTCAGCTCATTTTCTAATAATGCTGTAACCATTTTGCTTAAAATATTTTAAGTATTTGCAAAATATCTCACATTCTGTATAATTTTGAACAATTTCTTCCTACTACACAATATTTTTTATTCTTTTTGGTCCTTATTTTCACTTTCAGTTTCTCATACCAGAGAGACTATGTGATAGTTACACATGTGTGTTTGATTTATTTCACTTAAGAGAATATCCTCAAGGTGCTTGCATTTACCTAGAAATGGCTCAAGTTTATGCTTCTATATAGCTGATAGTACTCCATCATATTTAAAAAACGCATCTTTTTTATCCTTTCATCAGTTGATGGGCATTTGTGTTGTTTCCAAGATTTAGCTATTACAAACTGTGCCGCTATAAACATGAGTGCATATATATTGCTTTGGTGTGATGCTTTTAATTCTTTTGGGAAGACATCCAGAAGGGGAATAGCTGGGTCAAATGGGACCTCTAGTCATAGTTTTTTGAGGAATCTCCACACTAATTTCCACAGTGGTTGTACCAGGCTATACTCCCACCAACAGTGAAGAAGGATTCCTTTCACCCCACAGCCCCACCAGCATTTGTTGTTGATTGATTTCTTAATAATAGCCATTATTTCTGGAGTGATATGGAATCTCAGTGTTGTTTTCACCTGCATCTCTCAAATGACCAGTGATGTTGCTCATTTTTTCATGTACTTATTTGTTGTTTCTACTCCTTCAGCTGAGAAGTGTATATTCATCTTGGATGCCCATTTTTCAACTGGGTCTTTAAATTTGGGTGGACTGATTTTTAAAAATTTTTTATGTGTTCTAGATATTAGTCCTTTTTCTGAGGAACTGCTGGTTGAAAATTTTTCCCATTCTGTGGGTTGTCTTTTCACTCTGTTGGTGATTTCTTTTGTTGTACAAAAGCTTTTCAATAAGATGAGGTCCCAGTTGTTGATTTTTGTAGTACTTTCCATGCCGTCTGAGTTTTGTTTATAAAGTCTTTGCCTACTCCTATGTGCTCAACCATTCTATTTATTCTCACTTTCAACAGATTTAGTGTTTCTGTTTTAATATTTAGATCTTTGATCCACTTTGATTTTAGTTATGTGCGTGGTGAGAGACATGGGTCTAGTTTTAGTCTTCAGCATGTAGAAAGCCACGTTTTACAGCACCATTTATTAAAGAGGCTATCTTTCTTTCAGTGAAAGTGTTTGGCTCCTTTGTCAAAGATAAGTTGGCTGATTGTGTTTGAGGTTCTTTCTGCATCTTCTAGTATGTTCCATTGATCTTCAGGTCTGTTTTTTTTTCCAATGCCTTGCAGTGTGGTGTTTGTTTGTTTATCACTCAAGCTCTGTAGTATAATTTCAACTCATGGATTTTCATGCCTCCTCCCTTGCCTTTGTTGCTCAGGATTGTTTTGTTATTCTAGGTCTCTTCTGATTCCAAGTGAATTTTAGGAATGATTTCTGTAGTTGTGTGAGGTATGTTAATAGTATTTTGATTAGGATTGCATTGAATCTGTGTAACCATTTTGGCAGTATGGCCATCTTCACTATGTTGGTTCTTCCTATCCAAGAGCAAGGGATAGCTTTTCATTTTCTGATATCTTCTTTGATCTCCTTTTACAAAGTACTGTAATTTTCAAAGTAAAGATCTTTTACTTTCTTTGTGAGATTGATTCCTATTTCACTTTTATACTATTATGAAAGGTATTGATTGACTAATTTCTCTCTCTGTCAGTTTTTTATTTTTTTATAGGAATGCTACTGAATTTTTGCATGTTGACTTTGCATTCAGCTATGCTACTGAATTTGGTTAATAAGTCTAGAAATCTTTTGGTGGAATTTTTGGGGTCTTGTACACAAAGTATTATGTCATCTGCAAATAATAATTTAACTTCTTCCTTTTCTATCTTTATTCCTTTTATTTCTTTCTCTTGTCTGATTGCTCTGGCTAATGTTTCCAGAACTATATTGAGTAGGAGTAGTGATAATGGACATCCTTGTCTTGTGCCTGATTTTAGAGTGAAAGATTTCTGGTTTTGACCATTTAGGATGATGTTGGCTGTTGGTTTGTCAGGGATGGCTTTTAGCAGATTGAGGTAAAGACCACCTATTCCAATTTTCTATAGAGTTTTTATCATGAATGCATGTTGCACTTTGTCGAATCCTTTTTCTGCATCTATTTAGATTATCATGTGTTTTTTGTCTTTGGCTCAGTTGATATGGTGTATTACATTGATTTACTTGCATCTGTTGAACCATCCCTGCATCCCTGGGATGAATGCTACTTGGTCAGGGTGTATCATCTTCGTGATGATTTGCTGCATTCTATTTGCCAGTATTTCACTGAGGATTTCTGTATCTATGTTCCTTAGGGAGATTGGCCTGTAGTTCTCTTTTTTGATGATGTCCAATTTTTCTATATTTTTGTTGATCATGCTTTTTGCATTATTTATAAAAATCCCTTGCCAAATTCAATGTAATGAAGTTTGCTTCCTTATTTTTCCTCTAAAAGCTTTATAGTTTTAGCTCTTATACATAGATCTTTGATCCTATGTGTAATAGTGAATCTTTAGATAATTTTTTAATTTTGTGTGAGAGAAAGATCCAAATCCATTATTTCACTTGTAGATATCTAGTTAGCCAATGACAATTAGTAAAAAAAATGTCAAAAAATACTCCACTATTTTTTTAGCTGGGCATAGTGGCTCTCAACTGTAATCCCAGCTACTTAGTAAGCCAAGCCAGGAGGATGGCAAGTTTGAGGCTAGCCTGGGCAATTTAGAGAGAAATAAAATAAAATAATAAAACAAATAATAAAATGGGCTGGATATGTAGCTCAGTGGTAGAGTGTTTGCCTTTTCTGTGTAATTCCCTGGATTTAAGACCCAGTAACACAGACCCATACACACACACACACACACACACACACACACACACACACACTCATATACACACACACCATAGAGGAAAGACAATATGGCTAGTTAGCACTAAGTGAGCAAATGAACAGGGATAATAATGGTGAGATGAGACCAGGGAGGAATCTCAAGTAGACCATGCATGTGTGGATATCTAGGTCATATTAAGAATTTAGATTTACCTAGCATGTACAAGGCCACAGATTCCATCCTTAGCACCACAAAATACATGCATACACACAGAAAATTATTTAATCTTACAAATGCAGTTTTACATGTTCTTTTCCAGTCTAGTTGCCTTTTATTTCTTAACCTTCCATCATTGCCCTAGAAAAAAACTAATAGAATCTTGAATCTAAGTGGCAAATGCAGAATCCTTATTTTACTCCTGAACTTGAGAATAAAGTACTCAGTATCTCACCACTAGCTCTGAATTTATATGCAAGTTTTTCATAGACGCCCTTTATCACATTGAGAAAATTCTATTCTATCCACATTAGATAAGATTGTTTTAATCATGAAAAGTTGTATTTTGTCAAATATTTTTCTTCATTTGCTGAGATGATCATTTGTTATTTTTTATTAACATAATATATTGCAGAAATTTGATTTTTTGATGTTAAATAAGTTTTCTATTCCTGGAATACATTACATGTGGTCGTCTTATACAGAAATTTTTATATATAGCTGAATTCGATGTGCTAATATAGGGTTCAGTCTTTTGTATCAATATTTATAACAAATATTGGTATGTAATTTTCTTGCCATGTCTACATTCTTGAGAAATTTTGAAAGAATTGGTAATAATTCTTCATTTAATGTGTGATAGAATTCAATAGTGAAGCCTACTAGTAATGAGCTTTATTTTGTGAGTACTTTTTGATTATTAATTCAGTGTCTACCTTGCCTATTTCTTCTAAAGTTTTCATAGTTTGTATCTTTATAGAAATTTGTTCATTTCCTCTAAGTTATCTAATTTACTGACACATAATTGTTAATAGTATTCCTTTATAATAATTTTATTTATGATAATTGAAAGTCTGTCTTTTATTTCTGATCCTAGTAAGTTGGGTCTTCCATTTTTCTTATATTCTAGCCAAAGTTTTCTCTATTTTGCTAATTTTAAGAAAAACCAGATTTTGGCCTTATTGATTTTTTTCTATGCATTTTCTGCCTAAGTTTCACTAGCTTCTGCTCTATTGTTTCTTTCCTTATATTTGCTTTACACTTAATGCTGATTTTTCCAATGCCTTAAGGTATTTTTGAGAACATTTTGTGTGTTATTTACAGGCATTTACAGATTTAAAATTCTAAGTACATATTTAGCTGCATCCCACAAACTTTAGTACATTGTATTTATTAAATTTCATCAGAAATATTTCCTAATCTTCATTATATATATTTTTTCTGACCCATTGTTAACTTAGCAATATGTTGCTTAATATTACAGCTTTGAGTTTTCCAAATTGTTTTATTGTTGATTTCTAATTTCTTTCTCTTCTGGTCAGTGAATATACTTTATTCTATTTTTATCATTCTAAATTCATTGAGGTATTTTTTCTAGTCCATCATGTGGTCTACATTGCAGTATGTTCCATGTGCACTTGGGAATGATGTATGCTTTGTTGTGTTCAGTGTTCTAGATATTTATTAGGTAGTTAATTTATTGTATCATTCAGATCTACTACCTTCTTGCTGATTTTTCTCCTAGTTGTTCTATTTATTATTAAATGTAAGTATTTAAGTCTCCCACTACTATTATTGAATTGTCAATTTTTCTTTTTAAGTCCATCAGTTTTTGCTTTATGAATTTTGGCAATCTGTTATTAAGTTCACATGTGTTTATAAATGTTATATGTTTCTTATGGATTCAGTATTTTTGCATTTTAAAATATCTTTCTTAGTCTCTAGTTACATTTCTAATGGCTTTTGTCACTTATTAGTATAGACATTACAGCTTTCTTGATTATCTACATACGTCTTTTTCCATTAACTTTCAAGCTATTCATATCCTTAGATATAAAGTGTTTATTCTATAGATGAAATTAGTTAAATAATATTTTAAACATTCTGATAGCTTCTACTTTTTTTATATTGTTTAATCCACTTAATGTCATAACTGATATACTTGAATTTACATCTATTATTTTATTTTTGGTATTGTACACATTTCATGTTTCTTCATTTACTTCTTTCTTTTCCTTTAAGTTAATATTTTCCAATGTACAAATTAACTTTTCTAATGACTATTTTTTGATATTTCTGAGTTATTACTTTACTGATTGCTCTATGGCTTCCTACATGCATTTTCACTTGTCACAATCAATTCCAGGTATATATTACAATGACATATATTAATTTTACTCTTAATAATTCTATTCTTTTTCCTTTTTGTGTTATTATGATGCCTATTACATCTGTAGATGTTACAAATATTATTTCAATTTTATGTTATATATTTTATGTCATTTGAATATCTGAGAGAAGAAAGGAGAGCAGGTATATATGATTTTGTTATACTAAATTTATTTACCATTTCTGCTTCTGTTCATTTATTTCACTGGATTGGAGTTCTTATTGGTTTAATTTTCTTAGTCCAATATAACTTTGCTCCCACCCAACTCTTTTGTGATGTAATTAGCAAATTATTATATTTATATATAAGTCCAATAGTATATTATAATTATGTATATATACATAATTTATGCAGTTGCTTTTTGTCAGTTAATACAGAAGAAATATGCATTTATACCATTTTCTATAATTCCCTAATTGCCCACTCATAATATTTATTCATTCTTGTAAATTCAAATTCCTGTCTGGTCATTTATTTTCAGCCTGAAGTAGTTCCACTGGTATATCTAGTAAGGCCTGTGTGCTAGCAATAAATTTTTTGTATTTGTTCTTTGAGAATTTCTTTATTTCCTCTTTATTTTGAAAAGTAACTTCACTGAATATAGGATTCTTGGTTGATTTTCTTTTTTTTTTTTTTTGCTGAACTTTCAATATGTTATCATAATGCCTTCCACATTCTGTTGTTTCTGATGAGAAGTTAGCTCTTAAATTTATTGAAGTTTTCTTCTATATAACCAGTCATTTTTGGACAGATTTTTATCTTTGCCTTCACCTTTCAACATTATTACTGTGATGTGACTATTTGTGGATCTCATTGCACTTGTCCTACTTAGAATTTATTGTTTTGTGGATGTATAAATGATGTTTTCAATAATTTTAAATAGATTTGTGGAGTTTCTAGACATCATTATTTCTTTTTTCCTCTCTCCCCCCCCTTCCCTCCTTCTGGTAAAACATTATATTTATGTTACTGCATTTAATAGTGTTTCATATTTTTCTGAGACTAGTATTTTTCTGTTCTTTGGGTTGCATACTATCTATGGATCTATCTTCAGATTCATTATTTATTGTCAGCTAAATTGAGGAGCAAATAGAAGATGAGCCACTTTGATGATCTGTGATTTCACTTATTGTTCACTTATTATTCACTTTCCAAAACCAGAATTTCCATTTGTTTCTTTTTCTGAATATTTATTTTCATGTTGGTATTTTATATTTAATTTGATATTGTCATTATGCCTTCCATTACTGTTGTGGTCATGGTTTCTTTTAGTTCTTTGACATATTTATAATGACTCTCTTGAAGTCATTATTTGTGAAATGTAGCATCTAATCACTTTCACAATTATTTTCTGTTTCCAGCTTTCTGTCATTTGTATTACTCTGGTTTGTTGCATGTCTCATAATTTTTGTTGAAAAGTGCACATTTTAGAACTTTGAATAGTGAATCCCATAGGGGTTGGTGTTTTTATTTGTTTAGTGAATGACTTAATTATTTTGGTGAAACCTGTAACTCCTGCCTCTCCAAGGAATAGTAAGCCTCTGATGTTGGTCTAAGGGTAGAGACACTATCATGTCTCTCTCTGAGTGACATCACTTATACATTAGGATCTGAGAGACTTCTGGGAAGATGGAGTGGTGAGCAGCAGAGAAACATCCTCTTTGAGATTTGGAGTGCAGATGCTGGAATATAGCAATATAAAGAAGAGAAGAAGGAGGGAAGTGGGTCCCCAGAACCCAGCAAGGATCTGAAATGAGAATTGGAGCCCACAGGGAGATTGTAGAAGGAGGTAGCAAGTTGTGCTTTCTCCCTGAGCATTGGATCTCAGCTTGGGAGGGGCAGCATGAGACTGCAGATGTATAGTGACTACTGGCAACCTCAGAGGCCTCCATGGAGAAATGCAGCAGTGGAATGGAGCAGAGGATGCTGCAAACTGCAGTGCCTAGTAAGTTATTCTGGTTCAGATGTCCCCCAGGAGAAGATGATTGGCTGCTAGCCCTTTTGGAAAAGGATCAACTGAACTCACAATTTGGAGCAGCTGTGGGTTGACTCCATCTAGCAGCACCCTGTGTCAGGGTGAGGTACAACTGAGTTCAACCCAGCAGGAGGTCAGGGAGCTTAGTTCGAGCCAGCAAGGAGATGAGTCAACCCAACAGGAGGCACCCAGAGTGTTGCAGACTGAACAACTTTGGGTCCCAGCCTCACAGCCAGAAATCAGAAGCACCCTGAACTTCAGTGGAACTAAAGACACAGGCTTACTGGGATTTTCCAACAACCCAGTGTAAATCTACTGTTGGCTTTCAGGTATTAATCAAAACACATCTGGATTCTGTCTCCCCCTCTGTCTAACAGTGACAGCAGAGACATGCCTGAAGTGGAATTTTTTTACTTTTTTTCCTTTCTTTGCTTTTTTCTATTTTCTCTTTATCTTGATTGCTTTATTTTTGTTTTTATATGACTGTGAACATTGTTTCTAGGTTTTTGTTGTTGTCTTTTTTTTTCTTTTTTCTTTTTTCTTTTTTTGGTACTGGGGTTCAAATTTGGGCCCTTGAGCTTGTGGGGCAGACAGTGGTACTACTGAGCTAAATCACTGGCCCTGTTGTCATTTTTATTCTGTTCTTGGTGTTTCTTCCTTCTTTCTTTCTCTCCTGTATTCTTCACCAGTTTTGCAAAGCTTGTATAATCTTTCATTGTCTTCCAGCATTGCTTCTAATATCTTTCTCTTCTATTTCTCTATTTTTCCCCTGATCCTTTTAAAATTTTCTTCCCTGAGGGTAAAATCACCATATTAATGGCACATTTACTGTATACAATTTTCCCGTGTGTTTTAGATTTTGTTATATGACTACAAATTTTGTCAATACAGTTGAAGGTGGCAAATTAATAGGTACCACAGGTTGTCATTTTCTAGGCTTTGATGTTATTGTAATTACCACTGATTGTACTACTTTAGGCAAAATGATATCGTTCTAATCTGTTGTTCTTTTTTGTATGCCAAGATTGAGAATGCCTGAGGATCATAAACAATACTATAGTGTAGTGCCAAAAAACTAGGGGCTGGGCCAAATAGACATAAAATCCTCATGTTTGATAAATTGGGAAAGTAGAATCTTTGGACAGACACAAAAGCCAAGAGCCAGCTACACATAGAAGACATGTCTGAGGAACTCATGTTCCCTAGGATACTAGCAATAAAGTTACCCATCATAAGCAATTTACAAACATCAACACAGAAAACAAATCTTTAAAAAAAATAAAATATGACAGGACACAGAACCAAGATGCATCCTCAGACCTCCAGCCCACTAAGGGAAAGTTCAGGGGGCAGTGAGATAGAGGAAAACAGAAGCCAAACACCTGAATTTTCTGAAATGGTGGCTGTGGGGGAAACAAAACAGATGAATGAGTGTATAAAGAAAATCAGACTAGATATAATTTCTCAGATAACTAGAGAGATGGTGATCAAAATGAAGGACATGGTTGGTGAATCTACAAAAGATATAGATGAAAAACAGAGGAGCTTAGGAAAATGATAGAAACCATGAACATCCAACATAGGAAAGAAATTAAATCCATGAAACATATTCAGTAGCTATGCATGGCAATTTAGTGAGAAAAGTCTTCTAATAGGAAAAATGGTCTCATAAAGGTATTGAAAGAGGTGACATAGATTAACATTTATATGTTTAAAACTTAAATAGTAACATAGGTACAATAAAGAATCTTGAAAAGACAGTAAATTAAATGATGAATTTTTAAATTGCAAGCAGTTGTTCAAGTAAGCACAGTTGTGTATACACTTGTACATTCTTCGTATTCTGGTTCATTACAAATCAACACCTTTGGTGTGGAAATTTTGTTTTACTGACACATGTAAGACATAAAATTATTGGATATTATAAGAATGTGTAGACATTTTTAATTGTAAAAGCTTAAAATCTTATCATCTTGTCAACAGCCACATTTACAATAAGCCCTGTTTTTTAAATCAGAACCTATGGACCCATCACAACTTAATTCATGATTAAGAAGTTTTCACAAGTAACAAATAAACAAACAAAAACACATACTTCTTGTTTTAATCCCATACCAATAATGTTATGAGATTCCAAGAAAGCTAATTTACTGCACTTCAAAATTGTGAAAATGGTAAAATATACTATTTTTTAAGAAACTATGATTTTAGAGGTTATATTATTTAACAAATAAATGTTCTTTATAAAAAGATTTTATAAGACTAAAACACATGAGAGAGAGAGAGAGAGAGAGGGAATGAAAGATTTGGGCTCTTATTTTCTTGGAGCCAAAAGAATTGTCTGAAATGTGAGAAATTCAGTCACCTGATCTGAATGACTCCAAAATTCATGTCAACTTTCTTTCTCTCTAATTCCCACTCATCTTCCACTTAGTTCAAACTAACTTCCATTATAATATAGTGATGAAGAGCATGAATTATGCAGTGATATAGACCTAAATTTAAATCCTGCATTTGCTTCTTGGTAGGCATATGAACTAGGTCTCTTCACTATAGTTCCTCAGTCTGTAAAACAGGAACAATATTTTAATGAGTTTGTCAAGTGGAATGAGTTAACATATATAAAGAACATAATGTTTATACATAATGCCAAGCACACAACACAGACTGTCACAATATAATTACAAATGTTTTTGAATTATATTTTCTTTATGGCACAGGAGAATATGTAATTTGATGCCTAAAGAACCCCTTCTTGTAATCCTCAACATATCTGACAAAACTGTCATCATCTCCTCTTCACCCTCTGCTCAGGGAATCTCTCCCAGCTCCAGGTTAAACCTGTTTCTGGGGTAATGAGTTAGGAAACATTCTGAATTAAAGGTATTTTTAATTAAAATAAAATTTACCTATGATAGTTAACTGTGTCAGCCTGAGTAAGAAACACCCAACTAAATTGGATCAGCATAATTTTGGGTGTGGCTGAGATGATTTACTGAAGATTTGCTGAGATTTACTGGGTATAGTGACAGCAGCCAATGGGCTTGTCTCCTTGATGATATAAAAGGAAATCCAAGAAGGAAGACCTGCTTCTGTTTCTTTGGAGAAGCTGCAGGCTTTATCTTCACCTTGGCCGTTATCTTTTGCCTTCAGGCTTAGACACTTCAACCATCCATTGGAGACCCTTCATCCTCCTGAAACAGACTCACACAGGATTCTACAGTGAGTTCCAGGCCTTTGATTGGATCCTTCAGATCTTCAGTGCACAGACAGACCTTTTTCATTTTTCCACATTTGACTCTGTGGGTGGCTATTGCAAGCCAAACTTACAAATTCTTATATGTATGTATAATGTGAATTAAATCTGTTTCTCTAGTGAGGACTGACTGATACATCACCTAACATTAAACTCACATTTTAACTCTTAAAACATACAATTCAATGTTTTTTTAGTATATTCAAAATATCATGCAATCAGCATCAATCAGACCATCTTTATCACTCCAAAAAGAAATTCTATGCCTGTTAAGCACTTATTCTCAATTCCCCAGTCCTGCAATGCCTAGAAAGCACTAATATGATTTCTTCCTTCCTGTACTACCACTTTGGAAATCAAGTTTTTAGCATACAAGCCACTGAGAGACACTTAAAATCTAAACAACGGGAAATGCAAAATGAGACTTCTTGTGTCTGGTTTCTTCCACTTAATGTGTTTTCAAAGGTTAATCCATGTGGTAGCATGTACAGTAATTCTTTATTTTATGACTGAATGTTATGGCTTGTATCTACATGTACCCCAAAGCCTCATGAGGCTATAGGTGAGGCTTATTGGAAGTGGCTGTAATCTAGGATGTGAGATTCTGAGATAAAGGATGAGATGCTGGGAGTGATTCACAGTGTTATGCTAGGATTAAAGGTGTGAGTGTCTCACACCCTAAGGGCAGGTAGCCAGTATAAAATACAGGAGACTTCTCTGTAGAGAAGAAGGCTTCTCTGGTCATTGCTTGTCACTTGCTTCTTGCTGCCTTCTCCCTGCCATATACTGTTGCTCTTCTGTGATGTCCCTCTGTCATGCCACCCTGCCTTGGAGCCATCCAACTATTAATGGAAAACTCTACAAACTGTGACCCAAATAAACTTTTTCTCCTTTAACTTTGGGTGTCAAATATTTTGTCTTGGCAATGAGAAAAGCAACTAAGACACTGAATAATGTTGCATTAAATGGATTTACTGCACTCTGTTTGTTATCCATAGCATTGATGGACAACTGGATCATTTCATTTAAGCATACATTTATGTATAAGTTTTTTGTTTGACCATGTGTTTTATCTTCAGTAGGTAAATATCTAGGAGTAGAATTATTGGATCACATGGCAATGCTAGCTTTAACTCTTTCACAATTGTCAAAATGTTTTTCACATTAACCTCATCATTTTATATCCCATTAAGAATGTATGATTGTTCCAGTCCCTAGTTCTTCAACTATGCTTGTTATTTTGCATTTTTAAAAAAATTCTAGTGGGTAGAGTGGGACTAAGCAGTTGCAGGCTGACTGGGACCTGCTTTCTCCGGCTTGCTCCACAAGCTTGCAACCAAGACAAGCTTGCAAGCAAGACAGGCTTGTGACCTAGACAGGGTGAGGAGGACCCACCCAGGCACCCCCACCAGCTTGGCTGAGCTGGGCCGAGCTGGGCCAAGTGTGGCCAAGCGGTTGCAGGCTGACTGGGACCTGCTTCATCTGGCTTGCTCCACCAGCTTGCGACCAAGACAGGCTTGTGACAAAAACAGGATGAGGAGGACACCCTGGGCACACTCACCAGCCACCAGCTTGGCCAAACGGGTGCCTTCAACAACAGGCCCCACCCCACCTCTGGCCTTCTGGCTGTGCAGCTACTTGGTTACACACTGCAGAGGCACAGAGGGACATAAAAGCCATTGTCCTGAGCTGCAGAAGTGAACAACAGAGAGAGGGCCACTCTCAGGCTCCCTGATGAAAACAAGCCCACTGGAAAAGTGAAGAGAATCTCTTCAATAAAGGCACACCAGACCACCGTACTTTGAAAGTTGGAGGGATTGTCAGCTCCCATTGGAAACTGGACTTTCTTCAGGGGAAAGACAACTGAAACCAGCAATAGAACCTTGCAGAGTGCAAAACTACAGGAGAACAGGGAGCTCAGCTTGGGACTTGCAGCCAGAAAAATACCCGAATCTCACGGGTCTGGGACTAGCTTTCTGAGACTCGTTGACATAACTGCACACTGCTGCCCATGTTGTCTATTGTGACAGCAGAGACATACCCTGAAGGAGGCCCTTCATTTTTAAAGGTGATAAATTAATAGCTACCACAAATTGTCATTCTCTAAGATGTATTTGATGCTATGGTGTTGCTGATTGTATCATTTGGGCTAAGGTGTTGTGATTGATCTAATCAGTTGTCCTTCCTGGTATAATGAAAATGAGAGCCTCAGAGCCATTAGACTCAAAACCTAAAGACCAGCTATTTCTGGAAGACACCTCTGAGAAGCAATCATTCCATAAGGGTTCTAAATACATCAACAAAGATACTTACAATAAACAACTTCAAAATATCAACCCAGGAACTAAACCAAGGACAGTACCAAAAACAAAAATGAGAAGGCATTTAAGCAAGTCACAAACTCAGACTTCCACCCTACAAAAGGCAAATTCTGGGGAAAATGAAGTGCAAAAGCATGACAATGAACCACATGGACACCCTGAACTGATAGCACAGGAAGTAACAAAACAGATGAATGAGGCTCTAGAAAAATTCAAAGCAGAAATAATCTCCCAGATAACTATAGAGAT
>NW_004624797.1:1469923-1479940 GCF_000247695.1 Heterocephalus glaber
AAATAAGATTGCTACCCCTGCTTTCTTCTGGGTTCCTGTGGCATGGAGAACTGTTTTCCATCCTTTTACTTTCAGTCTATGAATTTCTTTTTGAGTTAGGTGTGTTTCTTGTATACAGAATATTGTTACATTTTCCTTTTTAATCCATTCTGCCAGTCTGTTTCTTTTGATTGGTGAATTGAGGCCATTAACATTGAGGGTTATTATTGATAGATATTGATTTATCCTTGTCATGATGTTTTATTTTTGTTGGCTCTATTATTTCTTATTTTTGCCTCCTTTCCCTTTAGGGTCTTAGCTTGCCTGGTGGCTCCCTCTGTTGGGCCTCATGGAGTTGTGGCCTTCATTGCTTTTTTCTAGGATATTGTTTAGAATTGCTTGTAGCGCTGGTTTGGTGTTCATGAAATTTCTCAGGTGTTCTTTGTCATGGAAGTATCTAAATTCCCCATCGATTTTGAAAGATAATTTTGCAGGATACAACAGTCTAGGTTGGAAGTTATTTTCTTTTAGGGCTTGAAATACTTCACTCCAGGCTCTCCTTGATTTGAGGGTTTGTGTTGAGAAGTCTGCTGTGATTCTGATGGGCTTTCCTTTGTCAGTGATTTGTTTCTTTTCTCTAACTGCTTATAGGATTTTGTTTTTCTGTTGCGTTTCTGCGATCTTGACTATTATATGTCTAGGTGTAGAATTTTTTTGATCATGGCTAGATGGAGTTCTATATGCCTCACTTGTCTGTATGTCCAATTCTCCACCTCTGTCTGGGAAGTTTTCTACTATTACTTCTGTGAGCGGTATTTTTATGTCAATTGTACTTTCTTCTGTTTTTTCGTGGACTCCTATCAGTCTTATGTTATTATTCTTTGTATCATCTAACAGCTGTTGAATTGATTTTTCATGGTCCCTTACTATTTTTAAGAAATCTCTGTTTTCATGGTCCTTCACTGCAACCCTGTCTTCTATATCTGATATTCTATCTTCAGATTCTCTTAATCTGCTCTGCATGCTTTCCATGGAGTTTTTCATCTCCAAAATATCTGTTTAAATCTGTTTCATGGATTCCATTTCTTTCTTATGTTGGGTGATCATGGCTTCCATTTCTTTCTTATGTTGGGCATTCCTGGCTTCCAGCATGTTTCTGAGCTCATCTATTTTTTTTTATCAGTTTCTGTTCTAGAGCCTTTAATCATGTCTTTCACTCTGCTCATCATCTCTGTAGTTATCTGGGAGATTATTTCTGCTTTGAATTTTTCTAGAGCCTCATTCATCTGTTTTGTTACTTCCTGTGCTATCTGTTCAGATTGTCCAGGTGGTTGATTATCAGACTTTTACACCTTATTTCCCGCAGAATTTTCCTTTTGTGGGGTGGAAGTCTGGGTTTGTGATGTGCTTAAATGCCTTCTCATTTTTGCTTTTCGTACTGTCCTTGGTTTAGTTCCTGGGTTGATATTTTGAAGTTGTTTATTGTAAGTATCTTTGTTGATGTATTTAGAACCCTTATGGAATGATTGCTTCTCAGAGGTGTCTTCCAGAAATTGTTGGTCTTTAGGTTTGGGGTCTCTAATGACTCTGAGGCTATCTCATTTTCATTATACCAGGAAGGAAAACGGTTAAATCAATCACAACACCTTAGCCCAAGTCATACAATCAGCAACACCATAGCATCAAATACATCTTAGAGAATGACAATTTGTGGTAGTTATTAATCTATCACCTTTAAAAAATGAAGGACGTCCTTCAAGGCATGTCTCTGCTGTCACAACAGACAATGTGGGCAGCAGTGTACAGTTATAAGTCAATGAGTTTCAGTAAGCTAGTCCCGGGCCCATGAGATTCAGGCAGATTTCTGGTTGCAAGTCCCAAGTTGAGTTCCCTGTCTTCCTGCAGGGTTGCACTCTGCAAGTTTTTACTGCAGGTTTCAGCTGCTTTTCCCCTGAAGAAGGTCCAGTTTCCGGTGGGAGCTGATGATCCCTCCAACTTACCAATCATGGTTGTCTGGTGTGCCTTTGTTGCAGATTCCCTTCACTTTTCCAGTGGGTTTGTTTTCATCAGGGAGCCTGAGAGTGGCCCTCTCTCTGTTGTTCACTTCTGCCGCTCAGGACAATGGCTTTTATGTCCCCCTGTGCCTCTGCAGTGTGTAACCAAGTAGCTGCACAGCCAAAAAGTCAAAGGCCAGATGGGGGGTAGTAATGTTGTTGGAAGCACCCGTGCAGCCAAGCCGTCAGCTGGTGGGCCTGCCTGGGGAGGTCCTCCTCACCCTGTCCTGGTGGCAAGCTGGTGGAGTAAGCTGGAGCAAGCAGGTCCCAGTCAGCCTGCAACCGCTCACCCCCACTTGGCCCTGCCGAGCTCTGTTCGGCCGAGCCTTCAGCTGGTGGGCCTGCTGGGGGAGGGGGGGATCCTCCTCACTCTGTCCTGGTGGCAAGGTGGTGGAGCAAGCCTGTCCTGGTGGCAAGCTGGTGGAGCACGCTGGAGCAAACAGGTCCCGATCAGCTTGCAACCACTCGGCCCCTTCAAATCAACTTTAAATAGAATACTTATATATCTTGTTTTCTAATGTACACAATTTAAATTTATTTTTTATCTAATTGT
Source organism: Heterocephalus glaber (assembly GCF_000247695.1). Next base: position 1,472,510 of record NW_004624797.1, read on the forward strand.
GCTAGATACAATTCCTGATACAATGTTAAATAGAAGTGATGAGTGCAAATATCATTGACTTCTTACTTATATTAAGAAGGTTTTCAAAGACTGGTTTCTTATATGTTCTTTTTATCATATTGAGGAAGATATCTTCTATTCCTATCTTGCTGAGTATTTTACCATGAAATAACATTTGGTTTTGTCAAATGATTTTACTGCATCTAATGAGATAATCATATAATTTTTCTCTTCTATTAATATTCTCTATTGCTAATAACAAAATACCACAGAGTAACTTTAAATAAAGTTTGAAAGAATGTGAAGAAAAGGAAACCTTTGTATACTGTTAGGAATACACATTGGTACAGCTATTATGTAAAAGCAGTATAGTGGTTCCTTGCAAAGTTGATGAGAACTTCCATATGGTGCAGAAATCAGACTTTGTGTATTAATCCAAAAGAATTGAAATCATGATCTTGAAGAGACAGTCACACTCACATTCACTTCCATGTTATTCTCAATAGCCAAGATATGTATATAAATTTCTTTTCTTATCACTAGGGCAAAAAACTAACATTTTCAATTTAAAAGAAGAGAGGTTTAATTTGGCTCATAGTTTTAAAAGATTTAGTCTATAATCAGTTGGCTCCAAAGCAGAAACAGCACGGTGAAAAGGCTGGGTAGAATTCTGCTCAACATATAGCAGTCAAGAAATAGAAAATGGGAACAGCACCAGAAGGGAAAGGACCAAGGAACACACCGTACTCAAAATTATGCTTCCATGACCCACTCAACATACCCAAGAGTGTCCTTTACTATTTTCCTAGTCAGCTCCCAAGACAATTAAGTTGACAAATAATCTTAACCATCATGCATATTCATTATATTAGTTGGCTTTCTTATTGCTAGGACACAATACCTGACACCTATAACTGAAACAAAAAGATGTTTAATTTGGCTCATAGTTTTAGAAGGTTCAGTCTATGGTCAGCTGGCTCATGGAAAAAAACATGGTGGACAGCCACCTTGGATAAATGTTCCTCAGTCCGTAGGGGCTGAGAAGCAGAGCAAAGGAATATCACCAGAGAGGACAGGGTCAAGGACCGGATAGAGTGCCCAAAGTCACACCTCCATGACTCACACAAACACATTAAGAACTGTGCTTCAGGGCTCGCTTCGGCAGCACGTATACTAAGAACTGTGATTTACTAGTGCCCTAGATAGTTCACAAGGCAATCAATTTGACAACAAGCTTGATGGTTGCACTCCATCCCCTGACAATTTTCTATCCAAGCACATATCTTTAAATCATACTATAATTTTTGTAGTACTAGAGATTAAACCCAAGGTTTTCATACTGACCTAAATTTATAGCCCTTTTCTATTTTTTTTTTCTGGTACCAGAGATCGAACTCAGGACCTTGTGCTTTCAAGACAGGTGTGGTGCCACGGAGCTAAATCCCCAGGTCTATTTTTTATTTTGAGACAGGATTTCATTAGGTTGCCAAATTCCCCACATCGGACTCAAACTTGTGATTCTCTTGCTTCAGCCTCAAGATTGCTGGAATTTTAGGCATATGTTAAATGCACCCAGTACACAAAATTTAATTTTTAAATAAACAAAATCATAACTCCATGTAACATGATATAACTATAACATGTACAACTAAAATATATTCATGTCCTACCATAAGTCTCAACAGTTTCAGTATAGTGCAAAAGTCCATGTGAACATCTCTTCTGAGACTCAAGGGAAACTCTTAGCTATGAACCACTATGAAATTCAAAAAGCAAGTCACACAATCTCTATAGAGAGTGGGATAGGGTAAATATTCCCATTCCAAAAGAGAGGAATAAAGTGAAGGAAAGAATCAAACTAAAGCAAGACCAAACCCCAGCAAAACAAGCACTAAGTCCTTTAGCTTTATGTCTGGTACTGGGACATATGCAATGAAATAGGTGCTCCAGAAGTCATGAGCATCCTCACCTCTATGGCCTTGCCAGTTTCAAAACTCATGGCCTTTTTCTTATGTTGCCTCTGCTTATTTCTTGCAGTTTTTCTCAGCAAATGTTCCATGTTCCTGATATCTCCAACTTCCTGTGGTCTCCAAGGAATTTTTTTTTTTGAAACAGGGTCTTACTACATAGTTCAAGCTCATCTTGAACTCACTGTGTAGCCCAAGCTGGTCTCAAACTCAGTAATCCTTCTGCCTCAATCTCCTGAGTGCTGGGATTATAGGCATGAGCCACCATGCCTGGCTCCACAGAACTTTTGACTTTATTCCCACAGCTTCACACACTCCTTCACAGAAGCATATTTCTTAACCTCTCAAGACTTCCTTTGATATCTGATAGAAGCCTCTCTGACCTCATAACTTTGGTATTGTACATTTCTGAAAAAATTAACATTATATGAATGATGGCTGTCAATGTGAGCTGTAGTAGGGTCCCCTTGGACTATGACTGAAGGGTCCTCTGAGTGCCTGGATGAACTGAATGCTGTGAAACCAATTTGCTAAGCAACCTTCCTTCAGTGTGGTGTCCAGGGACTCTCTTCTCACATAAAAGTTTTACACTTTTGCACTCTTGGATGGGTAGAGTCTTCCTCATTCTTGTGATCCCCTCAAGGCAGCCTTCTTCCTGTCCTTGTTCAAAGTACCTGGTGGTTTTTTACTATAAGACTAACTTTTAGCAACCATACTTCCCTTTGCCCAAATTCACATATGGTTCCTTTTAGCCCATAATTTAAGTTTTTCAAGTTTTTCTGCTCAATTTTTTGTTCCTGATTCTCATTATATATATAGTGAAGCAACAGTCAGTACACATGCCACAGCCTGAAGATTGATCTGTCTTGATGTTTCCTCCACCAGAACATTTAGTTCACTGTCTTTCAACTTTGCCTCCTGAAAAGTCTCAGTACATGGACAAAGTATAGATAATTCCTTCTCCAGAGTGTAACATGGCCTTTCTTCCTTATAGAGTCTTCATTCCCAAATGAAACCTCCTGAGCCTGGCCTTTACTCTCTGCATTCCTATTAGCACTATTTTTTTCCGAGATCCAAGCAGAGTCACCTATTTTCTTACAACATTCTAGGCTTTCTCCAGCCCAATTTGCCAAATTTTCCAAACTCCACAAACCATTTCCAAAAGTTTCTGCATCATGTGGTCAGATATTGTCACAGCAATGACCCAAATTCTTTGATAAAAATTTCTTGTATTAACTTTCCTGTTGCTGAGACACAATACTCAATACCTACATCTTACAGTAGAAGTTCAATTTGGAAATTCAGTCAATAATCAGTAGGCTCCTTTCACCATGGTGGAAGGGCATGGTGGACCGAAGTTGCTCAGTTTATGGCAGCCAGGAAGCAGAGAAGGTAAGCAATGCCAGAGAAGATGGAGCCAGGCACCAGATACAATGCCCAAAATGACCTTACCATGACCCACCCCAACACACCTATAAATGTGTTTTACTAACCCCCTAGGTAGCTCCAAAACCAACCAAGTTACAATCCAACTTAACTGTCACATTTATCCATGGATGAGTGGACCAAGAAAAAGTGATATACATATACTAGGGAATATTACCAAGTCTTTCAAAAAAGAATCCTTTCATATGTAACAACATGGATGAACCTGCAAGACATTATGCTAAGTGAATTAAACCCATCACAGAACAAATACTGTATGATCTCACTTACATGAGATAGCTTAAAGTAGTCAAACACTAGAAGCTGAGAGTAAAATAGTTGCTACTAGGGACTGAAATGATGGAAAATGAGGACTTTCTCTTTGAGCATCCTCAAACATAGTACTTTACACTTAACAATAAGAACTTGGGACAGTAACTAAGCATGTACTATGCTATAGGCATTGTGTTTAAAGTTTGTGCCTGTAATATACCATTTAGTTTTCGCAATCACTTTATGAAGAAAGGAATATTATTATTCATTTTTACAGGTGTTGTAACTGAAGCTCAGAGAAGCTACATATTTTGCCAAAGACTTCAGCAAGGATAGGGTAGACCTAGTATTTAAACCTAGATAAACTTGACTCTAAAGTACATATAATTACAGTAGTGTATTATGCTCACACATTTTGTGGGTCACAAATTTATAAGGGTTAAAGTGAGGGTTGTTTTTTCTGATGCTTGCTATCTGGAACTTCACCTGAGGAAACTCAAATAATTAGGGTAGGAAGAGCATAAAGTGGAGAATACATTTCAATATGGTATTTTTACTGACATGTCTGATAGGTGATGTTGGTTGACAATTGGCATCTCACTTGTGGATTTCAGCCAAGAAACCTCTATCTTGATCTCCATGTAACCAAAGTTCCTTTTTCATGTTGGTCAAGAGCAGCTGGACTTGCTATATGATAGATCAAGGATCCAAAAACAAATGTCTCAAAGGACAAGGCATAAAATACATTTCCTCTTGTGACCTATACTTGTAAGTCAAGTGATATCATTCCCATTGCTCCTTAATGTTTGAAACAGTCATAAACCTTGTCTTAGTCACTTTTCTCATTGCTGAGACAAAACCCCAGATACCCAAAGTTAAAGAGGAAAGGTTTACTTCAGCTCACAGTTTGTAGAGGTTTCAGTCCATAGATGGCTGGCTCCAAGGCAGGATGTTATGGCAGAGGAGAAATAGTCCATGGGAAAGCAGGCAGGAGATAGCAAAGCAGCAGACAACAGCAGCAAGCCTGCCTTCCCTCTCTTCCTTAATATTCTATCAAGGCTATAAGCCCATTGGTTGGTGCCACCCACAGCCAGAGCCTCCATTATCTACACCCAGAACTATGTTAATTCCAATTAGTAGACTAATTTAGTGCCACACACCCTTAATCCCAGTATCATATGCCTTAGATCCATCCAGCTCTGAAAAGCTCCACCTGTGAGCACATGAGGCTTTGAGGTGACATCTAGATGCAAACCATAACAAGTCTAGCAGCATTTAATGTAAGGGTAATTAGAAACCACCTGTTGAAAGGGTAATGGCAGGATCACATTTAAAAGAATATGCGATTGAGAGATATTGCAGGTATTTGGAAAATATAATTTGCCATGCTGCCTCATCTACTTCGCAATCTAGGTAGCGTGGAAGAAGTTAAAATAACTTTTCTAATGCCTTGCCTACTTCTCAGATCCATTCTTCAAAAGAAGTATATCTTATGTGAAAAATTTTAAAGCATATTAATACTGGCTCCAAGTAAGTTTTAGACCAAAAAAAAAAATATCATGCTTTGAGTACCTCTTCTCTGTTTTGGACTATGCTAGGAGCTAATCAAGTTATCGAAGTAAACTATGCGATTTCTCTTCCTAGAGCTTGGTAAGATTTTCACAGTAGTGGGATAAAAATCAGAAAACTTCTTTCCCATGTTCCCCATGATCCTGAGCAAATCACTTGTCAGTGTATCACCTTGTTCATTTGACGAAGGAGGAATCTGTCCTACCCAAGACAGAGGCTTCTAGGGGATGACATGAACACCAATTTTAAAAGGATGAAGCTAAAATAAATGTGAAATATGATGATCATTGAAAAGAATTATACTTCAAACCAAAACACTATACAAAGCAGGTACCAAACTTACAGAGAATGACCCATGACTAATTCACAAAATACCTGAGAGAATGTCATGCGAATTCTGAGGATTTATTAAAGAATGAGGGCCACATGGGTGTAAGACCCAAGTATGATTCTCAGATATATGTGTGTGTGTATATATATATATATATATATATACACACATATTTGCTATTGTTGCATAACAAGTCATCATAAAACTCAAATACAAGAACAATCATTTATTCTAATGATAATGGATCTTCTGATCACTTGGATTTATTTCATCCAGGTTGACTCAGTTTGGATCTAAGATTTAGAATCTGTGAATCTAAGATTTAGATCCAGGTCTGCTGCATGTGTCTCCTCTTCCTCTTCCTTGGACCAGTGAGGTTATGGAGAGTAAATTCAACTCATGGGGATGACAGAAGCACAAGAGTAGCTAATCTCAACCAGATAAGCACATTTTCAAGTTGCTTTAGCAACATGCCTGCCAACATCAGATTAAGTACATGGCCAACCCCAACATCAAGAAGAGATGTATTTTCTGAATTATGGAGTGATTGCAAGGATTTGAATATATAATACCACCATAAAGTAGTAAATCTAATACAACAAAGATATGTAAGAAATAGAGTGAAAACTGGTACCTAGATTCATTGCATACATGGGGCTTGGGAGTGGAGAAAGACAAGAATTGTGAGGAGTTAAGGCATGTTGCTTCTAATACCCAAATAAATGTGAAAAAATCTAGGCTGGGGATTTAGCTCAGTGGCATCATGCCTGCCTTGCAAGTTCAAGGTATTGAGTTTGATACCTGGTACAGAAAAAAAATCTATGTAAATTGTCAAGAAAAGGATGAGTATTTAGTGGTTTTAGTGTAATTTCTGGGGCCTTCTTGGAGCCATCTGTTAGGTGAGTCTTGGCAAAGGAGGCAATTAAATAATGGTGTCATTAAGCAACATGCATATTCATGCAGATCCTGTTGTTTATGCATTATTTTCTGTCATGGCCAAATAAAACACAGTACCATTTATGTTCAAATCACCACATAATGATTCTCCCACATTTCTAAATGATTGAAAGGGTTGTTACTGGGTGCAAGTTTTCAAGTCCCTAGGAATTTTGGTTAATCACCCAAACTAAAGGTCAGTTGGTATGACCAATTAGATTAGGAAATGAGGGATAGAAAGACTATGAGCCTAGGAAAGAAGGTCATCTGTAAAAAAATAACCTGGGCCAAAATGAATCAAAGGTCAGCCAAGCCACAAAAATGAAGAGGCTCTTTGAAAAAAAATAAACTGGTATTACTGAGTACAATATATCAGATACCATGCTAAAAGTTTTATACATATTAACCACATTAATCCTCTTATTCATCTGAGATGTGTGGAATTATATTATTTTACAGATAAAGAAATTGAGACTCATCAAGGTAAAATGAATTTCTATAGTTTATGCTAGCTAATATTCTCTCTAAGTACATCACCTACATCCTCTCTGAAGTCCATGTTCTTCCACCATAGCTCTTTTTTTTTGTATTAAATTCTTTCATTGGTACATTGTAGGTATACAACACAGTTACATTTCTCATTGGGAATTGTACCTTTACATAATGCATCTTGATTCTTATTTGTTTCCCATTCCTAGCCCTCCCTTCATGCCCTCCACCCTTCCTTATTTACAAAGACTTTATTTCCATTTTTTCCATTTCTCATCATTTTGCCTTTCCATTCTTTCCGTTCCCCTGCCCCTGCCACTACCCCTACCCCTTGGGACCTTTTCTTCCTATTTTACATTATCGATTATTCATTCTAATCATTGGTACATTTAGGTATACAGTATAATGACATTCATCATTGGAAATTTGCACCTTTACATA
>NW_004624797.1:1498887-1510913 GCF_000247695.1 Heterocephalus glaber
GGTGTAGGAAAAGATTTTATGAACAAAACCTCAGTTGCCCATGAACTAGCACAAACAATCAACAAGTGGAATCTCTTCTTACTAAAAAGCTTCGGCACAGCCAGACAAACTGCCAACAGTGTGAAGAGAGAACCCACAAAGTGGGAAAAAATCTTCACCTGCTGTACCTCAGACAAAGGTCTACTATCTAGAATCTACAGAGGACTTAAAAAAATTGTACCTACCAAATTTAAAGACCCAAAGAAAAATAAAGCCTGCCCCAACAAATAAAAAAAATTTAAAAATACAAATAAAAATGAACATAGCAGAACAGGAGAATACATGGTCATTGTACAAAATCAATTATTTCTCTGTAAATCTGCAATGAGTATTTGAAACTTGCTTTTTAAATTGTCATTTGCAATGGCACCAAACTAAAAGGTACACATATAGATCTACAAAATATATGGAGGATTTATAAAAAAACTTGCAAAATATTGATGAAAAGATCAATTCTATTTTAAATAAATGAAACCTAAATAAATGTTCATGGATTGAAAGATATAATTTGAGATCAGTTTATCCCTATTTGATATACAGATTCAATGCAATCTTAAAATAATTCCATCATGTTTAACATATTGACAAACCAATTGTAAAATTTATGAGGAAAGGCAAAGGAACGAGAATAACAAATTGAGTTCTGAAAAAGAATAAGAAATTTAGAGGACTTATGTTACACAATTTGAAGAATTATATAAAACTCGAAGACTTGAGTTAGAATAATATTGCTATAACTATAGACATACTAGTCAATTAAAAATTCCCAAGAAATATACACATACATGCATAGTAACTCATTTGTGACAGAGGCACAAAGGCAATTCAATTAAGAAAGGCTAGTTCTTTTAATAAAAGGCACTGAAAAAATTGAAAGAAAAGAATATAGAGATGCCTATGTTGTCTTGAGTTTAATAATGAGTTTTAGATACTACTCCACAAGTATAAGACATGAACAAAAAATAGTATACTTTACTGAAATGAAAAACAAACTAAAAACATGTTCTTCCTCTGTGAAGGATGTTGTTGAGAGAATGAATACATAAGTCGCATACAGGGATGAAAATTTCAAATCATGTGCTTGCTTAAAAACTTGCACCCAAAATATACAAAGACTTAAAACTCAAAATTTAAAAAAAGCAATATAGGCAAAGAATGTTAACAAACACCTCATCAAAAAGATTTGTAGATATCATATGTACACCAAAGAAAATCAACATAATTTGTCTTTAAAGAAATGTAAATTAAATCAATAATAACATATCAATACATATCTATTAAATGGCAGAAAACCCTACACAAATATAACAGTACAAAATACTGAAAAGGATGCAGGGGTATAAAGTAGTGTAGTTACTTCAGAGACCAATTTGGTTATTTTTATAAACATTTTATTACATATGACCAATAAATGATGTTCCTAAGTATTTATCTAACTGCTCTGAAAACATACCCACAGAAACACCTGGATGCGAATGTCTGTAGCAGTTTTACTAATAATAATCAAAAATCAAATGCAACTAAGATGTCCTTCAATATGTGGATAAACAATCCATAGAATGGAATAATATTTAGTGATAAAGGGAATACACTAGAAATTCATGCAACATTATAAATGAGTCTTAAATGCATGATGCTAAGTGAAAGAAGCCAGTTGAAAAATGGTACATTTTGTACCATTTATTTAATATGATATTCTGGAAAAAGCAAAACTATAAATACAAAAAAAATCAGTGATGACAGAGGATTTGCAAGAGGGTAAGGGTTAAATAGGCAAATGGCAAGAAATTTTTAGAGTGAAAAAATAACACTACATGTATTACAGGGGTAAATACATGACAGTGTGCATATACAGATAAATGTGTGTGTGTGAGTACATACACATACGTGTCCAAACTCCAGTAGTTAAAAGAACCTGGAACTGATCTACATGCAGTAGTGACAAGAAACACAATTAGCAAGCAGATTTTGCTCATCCAATATTATTCTCCAATAAAAGAAGCCTGGGTTCCTTGAAAAAATGGGTGATTCAAGGGCTGAGGCAGGTAATATAGAAGATGAACACAAACAATTTTCAATGTCAGAAAGTAAGGACATGGTCAAACACACACACATTTAAGGGACATGGGACCAACAATCAAAGAACTCGTCATGGCCACAGCTAGAAAAAAAATGAGGAACAAAACAAACAAGGTTGGATTACTGGATTACAACCAGATGTATAAAATAAATAGCTATGAGTCCATGCTGATAGAAATAAATGTATAAATGAGGAGAAAAGAGAAATCTCCCATGTAAAACTCACCAAAAACTATGTAAATATTCTGCCTTTAAGGAGGTGGAACATAAAACTCCAAAATTCTTAAATTTGAGCTGCACATAATGACTTCCATTTGAAGAGGATAGCATGGAAAACTTCAGAAAAAAAGTAACTTTACAACAGAGAAATCTGAAAAATCCTACCTCAGCCAGATGAACACCAATAGTGATTAATTATATGGATAACATATACCCTAGGTATGATATGATAAACCATAGCTACAATCTAACTATAAAAGTCTAACTCAATCCTTCCACAATGTATACATGAATCAAAATATCACATTGTACACCATAAGTATATATAATTATTTGTCACTTTAAAATTTAAAAGCAAAATCTTAAAACATGTCACAGCCAAGAAAGGCCTTAACTAAAACATGACAATTAGTACAATGGTCTTACATGTTTATGTGCACTTCAGCCTATTAGTCTGGTTTTTAATTTGTATATATGATAATTAACTTTTATAAGGTCTTATCAGATATATAAATGAATCTGATGCTGGAAAAATAAAAAGGGTGTGGAAGGGAGAAAAAATTGAAATGTGTTAGTACATGTACCAATTCTCTACAGTGAGTATAATCTTTATGTACTGTAAAGAGGTACTAATAAAAACCAAAAACTAAAAATGAAAAATGAAAATAAATAAATCATGTCGTATCATGGATGGAATTGTGGAGCAGAAAAATACTTTTAGATAAAACTAAGAAAACCCAAATTATATATGTTCATCATTCAATAAGAATGCATTAGTTTTGGTACATTGGTTATAACAAATGTACATAGTAATGTTAACAATGGGTACACAGCATAGGGAACTCTAATATTCTCGCATTTTTTATGCCATAAAACCTTGAATTGTGAGTAACTTATTCTGTGAGGTTTCCTTAAGACGAATATATCTAAAAGATTGTAACTTGATAAACAAGTGATGTCTTGCAATATGAGTAGTATGTGATGCTGAACATCACATGATCACAACTGAGCCAATGGTTTTCTTCTCTCTCTGTCTCTCTCTCTGTCTTTCCTCCTCTCTCTCTCTTTCTCTCTCCCTCTCTCTCTCTCCCTCCCTCCCTGAGAGAATGTGAGTGATTATCTTTCAACAGCAAGAAGTTATGGAGATCTCATCTGTAGAGAAGGAAGAAAAAAGGCAGAGGAAACCCTTACTTCAAATGAGATTAGAAAGATGTGTAAAATGTAGAAAAGCACCATTCAAACAAGGGTGTATCAGTGTGAGCAATGAATCTATTTTAATGAAAACACAATGTCACATTTCCATGAAATACTCAAAGGGAAGCAAAAGCAAGTGTCATTGGATAGCTTCCTTGTTAAAGTTACACAAAAAGAAAAAGATTCCATAAAGCCAATAGGTAGCAGTGATTATGGTAGTGATAGTGAAAGTTGTCCTACACAATAGTCCTCCTCTCTCTTGGCTCCCTCACACCAGCCTAAAAGGTTTTCAAAGGTAAGTGAAGGTCAATCTGTTTATTTTTATTTATATTTTGTATTTTCTTTATTATTTTGTATTATATTACAGTATTTTAATTGCTTTAAATGAATGTTTTGTTTTGTGGAATGAAACATCTAAGTTTCCATTATTTCTATGGGAAAATTCACTTTTATATATAAGTGCTTTGGATTACAAGCATGTTGCTGGAATGAGTTATGCTCACGAACTAAAGTTTTACTGTGTATGTGAAATTGCTAGTCTAAAATTAAAAAATTTATTGTCATTTAAAAAGTCAATCTCTATCCCAAAAATGTATTTCCCCAGTCCATTTCCACAGAAGCTGAAGTCCTATCATACAAAACCATTACCTCTAAGTTCTTGTTCTATGAAGGAAGTCCTCCTGGACTGCCTGTTAAGCATTAATGTTACATTGCTTAACACTTGAGGAGGAAGTCTTCCCACTATAGAGAAGAGAGCGTTACTAAGATTGACACCCAGGGCAGAGAAAAGTAGGGTATCCCAGCAAACTGTACCAATCCTAAGGGCCCAGGCTCTATGTTTGTGAAAACCTACAAAAGACACACAGTAACAGAGAGGCAAATTGAAGCAGTTACACCTGGAGAAGAGGATCTGCAGGCTTCTGTCCTCTGACCTTGAGGGCCTCAGCTTGGTGTCATAATACTTCTCATGGCACTCTCTGAAAGTAGTTCACAACATTCCAAATTAAAATGAGTCTTTCCTTGGTGGTTTATTACTTTAGAACCCTATGCAAGTAGTGAGGGAATCTCAGTAGCACTTGACTGTCTATTTTATCATATATTTCAGGAAGGTTAAAAAGAACTCTTTGAGGAATGGGTAATTATAAGAAGAAATACAAACTCAGATGCTGTGCTTCTGAAACATGTTCCAACTCCTGACTGGATTCAGTTTAGCATAGGTGAAATCTCACTTAGCTAAGTCAATATGCTTGTGAAAATATCCAGGGGTAAGAGTGAGAGAATCAATTTTTATCACGCAAATGTGGTTTTCTCCTTGGATTTAATATCACTGCTGAGCTGTAGTATATTCTTATCTCCTGTATCTCCAATGTGGTATGAACTCTCAGCATGAGTTACAAATTTCTGTATCTTTTCCTCTAGTTTTTCTGTCAGCTACTTAAATGTAAATCTATAAATAATTAAAAACAGTTAGAAAAGCCTTCTACTTAATGGTTTGCCACTGTGACTCTTTTGATTTAAATCATTAATTCTACCTATGCCAATTTTCTTTCCCTTGTGCATCTGTAAGCCTTATTTTACTTAAGCAGAGCAAGTATGTAATCCTGTGAGTTTTTCAGAGGGGCCTTTTATGGCAGAGTTAGACACAAAAAGAAACATCCTGGTCAGAGATTTAGCAGAACTAGGTGATCATGGCTGGAAATCTGATTAAAAATATGATTTCCAAGCCATGCCCCATATCTCCTGAATCTGAATCCCTAGAGGTAGGACCTAGAAATCACTATGCTTAAAGAACATTGCAATTCTAGATTTCATTAAAGTAAGATAAAGAAAATAAAAAACATCCCCTAGGCGATCCTTATGATAAACCAGTTTTGAAAAGAGTGGTTTACTCCAAATTCAAACTAGAGATTAGGAGTCAGAACAGCAGGTCTGTATTGAATGACTCCATATGGTTGGAATACTGCTTAGGAACACAGTAACATGTTGCTAAAAGAGACCTAAGTAACAAATTGTTATTAGATCCTTTCCATTTGTGTTCACAATTTTCTTGCCTGGAGGACAGGGCCAACTTTACCATCTATTTACAATCAATATAAAGAATCTATTTTCCTTTGTTTCACCTCAAGCAAATAACTTTACTTCAAATTTGATCTTATTTTAGCTACTAGAAATCACTATATTATCTCATTTGCTCACCTGAATCTGCCAGACAACATGGGATGAGTGTCACAATCTAAATACCAATTAAAGACCCAGCAAATATAAATAGAAGCATTCACAGGAAAATATCTAGAATTTTCCATGGTAGGATACCTCTATAAATGCCCAAAAGGCTGTCCACCAGGCAGATTATCCTGGCACGGGGCCCCCAAAATCCCTTCACTTGTGGCCAGAAGAGTTTTAATAGAACAGATTCCTCTACCCTTTAAATTGTCACTCAAAGTACAGTAACTTCCAAGTAGACAAAAATTTTATTTTCTGAGGTATACTACAATAAATATGTTCAGAGAATCAAGAGACAACTTGATATTGATCTATCACTGTTAACAGCTAGTTGCGTGATCTTAGATGAATCAGTTTCCTTCTTTGAACCTTGGTTTTCATAACTATAAAACAAAAGAATTATGATTAATCAGCTTTTAGAATGGTAGATCCAATTGTAGTATGAGTTCTGTACTTCACAGAGCTCCATTTACTTATAAGGAATCCAAAAAGCAACTCCGAGTGTTAGTTGCTTAGTATAAAATTCAGCTGCAGAGATATTTCAAAATTTCTCCCTAGTTCATATTGTACTGGTCTCACAATTTTGGCCAGTGAACTACCCAACTGTAAGTCAAAGAAACAGGAAAAGTACTCTGCTAACACTGTGGCTAAGCTTGAGAGGGCCTGTTAGAAATCTCATGACTTTGAAGATAACTGAGTTCCAAGAGTGTCAAAGGAAACGTATAAAATGTATATTTTAATCCCAAATCCCTCAAAGAGATAAAATTCTAAGAGCTTTTCCATTGTGATAGCATTATTCAATTTTGGCACTGTGCTAGGTGGTAACAATAAAGACAGGGGACCATGTTTATTGTCTAATCTCTTAAAGTAGAGAGATCAAATAATAGATTAATCTCTCTCTCTCTCTCTCTCTCTCTCTCTCTCTCTCTCTCTCTCTCTCTCTCTCCTCCCTCCCCCTCTCCCTCCCCCTCCTATTTGGGTCTTTCTTCTAATTAGTTTCAGTATAATGATTTGATTTCTTCACTTGTCAGATCTTGTTTGCTGCCAGCTATCCTCTCACTGAGATCATCAGTTTTTGATAAAACAAGCTTTTCTTTCTGGTCAAATCATGGCATAGATTTTTACTTGGTGTGGCCATAGTGATTTTTTTCTTTTTTCTTTCTTTTCTGATGTGTGTTGACAGGAGGAAGTGAGCATATAATTTTGGTTCCAAAACATAGATCAAGTTTCTCACACTATAAAGCTAACCAGCCTCATAAAACATCATGACAACACCCTTGATTCTTACACTGAGAGTGCATAAATAACAAGAAAAGGCTAAGGAAGCTTCTTTCTCACCAAAGCATGGAAAGATCTTTTTATAATACTATTATCAGAGGTCAGGACCCCATACCTAAGTATATCACACTACTGAATGGCATGGCTAGTTTTGTGGAGACACAGTTTGATGCTTGATGATACAAATTGCCATCATGGCACACTGTCCTTTACCTGAAAAAGGAATTCCCAATGATATAAGGAGGGCACCTTTACAGGAATCCATACGGCATCTAATCATTCCCTATGTCCACACAAATTCACCATATCTGTTTTCAAAATGGATGGACCATTATTTCACTACTTGGGTCACCATTGTCATAATTACAAAACTCAGCAAAATTCTCTGGTATTTAAAGTTCTACTAATTCGAGTCCACGCCTAAAAGACTGGTGGGGCTTGAAGGGAAGAAATGACTCTGAAAATAAACTTTCCCCAGATGTATACCATTCCATTTTCTAGATCTCTGCATTCCAAAAACCCTGATTAAAGGACACAATATGTGGTAGGGAGTTTATATTCTGTGTAAGATTTCTTAATTCTCAAAAACAATTGGATATTATTTAACTAACATAATGACTTATCCAATCCCTTGTCCACAGGCTTCTAATCTTCCCTTCTGTGATCATTTATCCCCATTCTTGAGCATCATCTGATGTAATTTCAAACTCTTGGATCAATCAAGACCCTAGTCAAGAGGAATAAAACTTGTAACCAATATTTCTTATTGCAGATTATTCTCTGCCATAATACTCTTGTTGCTGTTTAGTTTGTTCCTTATGATCAAGATCTGTCTTATTTTCTTGTTTCTATAACTAGACCTTTTTGTCTTTCTGTTCATGATAACTGAGATTCCCAGGAATGATGTGGAGGGACAGGCATGGAATTTGTTGGAGGGAGTGTCAGGGAACCCCTTCGTTTTTTAGCAAGAAAAAATAAGAATGTTATGCTGTTTCAACATCACTATCATAAATGAAGTTTTGTTTTCATGACTAGTGGGTGTCAACCTTGAGACCTTGCCCCACAAGTAACATGGTTTTGTTTGTATACACAATATCTTAACAGTTATACATAAACATTATCATGTGCCTTGGGACAGTAGTGATTCTCTTGTAGTACTTAAACATCAAAATATTTACATGTTATCATTACCTAAGTTCTGCTTGGGTCTACTCAGTCTCCATCTATGATCCTGTCACCGCCAGATATTATCACCTCATCTCATCACAATGGCATGCCTAACCTGATGATCATTGTAAAATGTACCTATGAAAATCCTAGGTAATGTCTGGTCATTTGTCACAAATCTGATGGAAGTCCAGACACATTAGTGAACTTCCTCTCAGATCATGGACACAAGTAGAAACTTGTCTTTCTGAGAAATCATGTTTCCTCCCAGAAACATCAAATACTGATATAATGATTCAGTCCATTGATTCACATCTGAAACACTGATATATAAACTCAAAACCCCTTCATTCATATAACAAATAATTATTAAACACTAAGTTCCTGACTTACAAACAAGTAAGTCCCTGACTTACAAACAAGTTCCATTCCAGAAGAATGTTCATAATTTGGAATTGTTTGTAAGTCCAAAAAAGTGAGTCATATATACCTTTGACACAAATAAACAGTATGACACATAAAAAAACAAACACACACAAACTACTGTACACTATCCTACTGTACAGTAAGCACACAGCAGCACAACTCTGACAATGTCTGACAGAGATGTGAGCTACTTCTGCAATTTGTTTGAATCTATGAATGTTCATAATTTGAGGTCCGTTCATGTCTGTGAAAGTTTGCAACAATGGTTCATAAGTTGGGGACTTGCCATACATGTCATTCACTGAGAATCCAGTAAGAAATGAAGTAGACAGATTTCCTATTGTCATGATGCTCAGAATGTACTAGGGGTCAGCAGATATTAAAAACAATGTTGATTAATTATCATTTTGTCATATGGGCAATAGAGAAAGACAAACCAGGTCATGGGAGAGGAATGAAATGCTGTGGGAAGGATTTCCACTGTTAAATAAGGTGGTCAGGGTAGGCCCCATTAATATCTGATATTAAAGCAAAAACTTAAAGCAGGTCAGGGTGTGACCATGTGAATATCTGAGGAGAATAGCCTTCCAGGCAAATGGTACAGCCAAGAAAAGGAACCTGAAGCAAAAATGTTCTTACTTTGTTCAAGGAACAGAAAGGAGGCCAATGTGGTTAAACTGGTGTGATTTAGGGAGGGGAGTAGCAGATGAATAAGATAAGAAGCTAGGGGCCCAATGATAGTCCATTGGAAGGATTTTGGATTTTAATATGAATGATACAGGATACCATGCAGAAGGTTTTGAGCAAAGAAGTGGCAGGAGCTGACTTGCATTGAACATGACCACTCTACTTGCTGTATGAATAATGGATTGAAGAAAGCAATGGAAAAAGCCAGGAGACCAGAAAGAAATACTGACTCTCTCCTTCTGCAGCCTCCTCCTAGTGTTGTGTATGCCCTTCTATCTGCTCATGCTGAAGACAGCAGTGTCATTTGCTTGGACACATATAATCCTTTTACTCATAAATGGAGGTCATTTGCAGAAGCTATTCTACCAAGAAATACGGTGAAGTGGGCTGCCGTCCCATCACTCCAAGCCCAGAGGAAGGGGATTCTGGACCACCTTCCACCACTCCCAGCCCAGAGGAAGGGGCTTCCAGGCTGCCCTTCCACCACTCCCAGGGCAGAGGAGGTAAACCATGTGGGTGCCAACAGCACCCCCCCTTCAAAATGAGAAGACAAGTAAACAAGCCTCAAAACCAGATTTCCAGATCACCTATAGCAACCACAAAGGAAAAGAAGATGGAACACTTTGATACTCAACAAATTGGACTCCCTGAACTGGCAACAAAAGAGGATCTGGGAAAAATGAAATGAGAAATAATTTCTAAGACAACAGCAGAGATTGTGCCCACAGTGCAAGACATGATTAATAAATATAGAGAGGACACAGATAAAAAATAGAGGAGCTGAGGAACATGATGCAATCCCAAAATAGGAAACAAATGGAATACATAAAACAGATACAAACAGATATTCAGGAGATTAAAATCTCCATTGAAAGTCTACACAGCAGAATGAGCCAATGTGAGGACAAAATTTCAGAAATAGAAGATAAGATTGCAATTAGTGACCAGGAAAAGAAAAATTGCTTCAAAATTGTAAGAGAATTAAATGAGAAATTAATCCAGCAACAGCTAGATGGTGCAAAGAAGAATAATATAAGACTGATTGGAGTCAACGAAGAAACAGGAGACAGTGTAGATGACATAAAAAAACTGTTCACAGAAGTGATGGCAGAAAACTTCCCAAGCAGAGGAAAAGAACTTGACATACAGATAAGTGAGACATGTAGGACTCCAAATAGCCTTGATAAAAAAAACCTACACATAGGCATAAAATTGTTATGATTCCAGAAACTCAACAGAACAAAGTTCTACAAGCAGTTAGAGAAAAGAAACAAAACACGTACAAAGGAAAATCCATCAGTATCACAGCTAATTTCTCAACGCAAATCCTCAAGGCAAGAACAGGTTGGAGTGATGAATTCCAAGCCCTGAAAGAAAACAGCCTCCAACCCAGATTGATGTACCCTGCAAAACTATCTTTCAAAATTGATGGAGAAATAAGATACTTTCATGACAAACAGCACCTTAGGGACTTCATGAATATCAAACCAGCACTCCAAAAAATCTTGGATAATATCCTAGGAACAGACAATGAGGATCACAACCCCAGGAAGCACAACAGAATGAACCTGTCAGGTGAGCCAGAAAATTAAATAGAAAGGGGAAAATCCAACAACAACAAAAAGTCATGACAATGATAACTCAATATGTATCAGTTATAACCATCAATGTTAATCGTCTTCATTCACAAAACAAAAGAAATAGGCAGAATGGGTCAAGAAGCAAAATCCAACAATATGCTGCATACAAGAAACACACTTAATTTATCATGAAACACATAGACTGAAAGTTAAAGGGTGGAAAACAATACTCTATGCGATGAGAACCTGAAAAAAAACAGGAATAGGTATCCTAATTGCAGATCAAGTGCATTTCAAAGCAAAATTGATTAAGACAGAGAAAGAACACTACATCCTTGCAAAGGGAACAATCCAAGAGGAAGAGATGACAACCATAAATATCTATGCACCAAACACTGGTGTGCTCAACTGTGTAAAACAAATACTAACGTAAATGAAAAGTCATATATGCACTAATACAATAGTAGTGAGGGACTTCAAAACTCCACTGTCACAAATAGATAGATCAACTATATGAAAAATAAGTAATGAAATATTAGAACTCAATAGAACTCTTGAACAAATGAATTTAATAGATGTTTACAGGGTGTTCCACACTACAAAATCAGAATACACATTCTTTTCATCTGCACATGAGTTGTTCTCCAAAATAGACCACATATGTGTGCATAGAACATGTTTAAGTAAATGCAAAGGAAGTGAAGTTATCCCCTCTATATTATCAGAGCATAGTGCAATGAAATTGGAGATCCATACCAAAAGAAAATGCAAAAATTTCATAAACACTTGGAAATTGAACAACACACTTCTGAATAGCCAATGCGTCACAGAGGAAATTAAGGAAGAAATCAGACAATTCCTTCAATGAAATGACAATGTCAACACAACATAGCGGAATCTATGGGACACAATGAAAGCAGTCTCATGCGGGAAATTCATAGCAGTGAATACACATATTTGGAAAACATAGCGAGCCCAATTAAACAACTTGATGCTGAAACTCAAGTTTCTGGAAAAAGAAGAGCAGGACAAACACAAAGCTCATACAAGGGATGAAATTATAAAGATCAGAGGAGAAATCAATTCAATGGAGACTAAATGAACGATACAAAAATTAATGAAAACAAGAGTTGG
>NW_004624797.1:1513756-1530430 GCF_000247695.1 Heterocephalus glaber
AAAATAAGAACCAAGAGAGATTATTTAAAGGTGCAAATTTCCTGTGCTGAATGTCATTATATTATATACATAAATTGTACCAATAAAATAAAATTAAAAAAAAATCCTGACTCTTGCTCAGGTGAGAAGGCATGGTGATTCAGACCAGGGAAGCAGCTTCAGGAAGGTTGTCCCAGGTAGTTGGTTTTGCTGGTCTATATACCAGAGTCCCTGTGCCTGCCTTTGCTGATCATACTACACACTTTTGCTGCTCTTTTCCGCCCCAATCAATTACCAGTGCCATCTCGTTGCTATCTCAACCTCAGCCCTGTCTAGACACTAATGGACTGCTATCTGTTGGATGACTGACACTGAAGGAGATGCTTCAATGATGATCCTTTTAGCTAGGAGACTAGAACCAGAGACTTGCCCATGAAACATCAGGTTCTAGCCCACAGGAACTCAAGAAGCTACCCTCAATCCCATGAAAAAGCTTAGTGACATCGCCTTCAATAGTCCTAAGTAGAAAAGTTATAATGTGGCAATATTGTCTCAAGTAGTTCTTTTTTTTTTCTTCAGTACCAGGGATCAAACTCAGGATCTTGCACTTGCCAGACAGGCACAGCGCCACTGAACTACATCCTCAGCCCTCGAGGACTTCTTATGTGATGAGCATTGTGTAGAATTTTCTTCATGGGTTGTTTAGACTTTAGCAAAACTGTGAGACAGATTCTCTTATTACTTAGTAGAGATGGTTAGGTTATGTATCAATTTGGCTAGGGTATAATACCCATTTGTTCAATTAAAGATTCATTTAGATGTCATTACAAACATATTTTGGAGTTGTGGTTAATATCTACAATCAGTGGACTTTAAGTAAATTACTTTGAAAATATGGATGGTCCTCATCCAATCAATTGGAAGGCATTAAAAGTAAAACTGTAATATCTTTGAGAAAAGATGCAACAAGAATGCAACAGTAACTCTTGTCTGAGTTCCCAGGCTGCAGGCCAGCATCACAGATTTCAGAGGTACTAACCTCTAAAAACAAATGAACTAATTCATATACAAATATATGAGATTCGAGGTAGTTAGGCAAATTATTCAAGGTCCTAATGGCTAGGTTGTGTTAGAGATAAGAATTGGAACTGATTAGATTGATTCCAAAACACATATACCATCTCCTGCTTTATCTGAGGTGGCTGAATCCATTTAAAAAATTACCTGTTCTTAGAAATCTCATAGAAATACTGCAAAGATCTACATACTTAGTGTAACATTAAAAGTATTAACTGTACTTATTATTTATGGATAATTTTAGCTATCAATTAAATCACTCTCATATATTAGGTATTGTAATGAAGATTTTTTATGCATTATATATCATCACAATAACCATATAAAGTAGTTAATGTTATCATCATTTTATTGATGATAAATATGCAGGTCAAGATGTTAAACAACGTGTCCAATTTCACACAACTAGTAAATGGCAGGCCTGGGAATCAAGATCAGTGCCCTGGCCTGACTTGTCCTGAGCTAGTATGAGTATAGATCTCAGTGATAACCCTACCCAAAACCTTAAGGATCATTGTGAATCTGCTAGCAGTCAATTGATTATATGTCATGTAGGTCCACTTCTCTGCCTCTGACTGTGGTTGGGAGCTAAAGTCCTTGGCTCCCAATCCACCTGTCAAATCAATTAATTGTTCATAATAATACCTAAAAGTGCTGAATCACAGCTACCCTCAATACAGCAACCACCATTTCTGTACCTCTCTCAGATAGGTACAATTTATGAGGTGAACTTCTCCTATAAAAGGTAATAAGGAATAAAGAGGTTAAATCTTCTGGCTGAAAGGAATAAGCTTTGAAGACAGAATACTTGGGTTCCAATGTCTCCTCTGTGAACTTTATCACATGACCTAAATTTTGTGAACTTTAGTTTCTTCATCTATAAAATTGAAATGATGATTGCTATGAAACTGTTTGGAGATTAAAAGGGTAATTTAAGCAAAATATCAGGACAAGATTATGGGCTCACCAATTGTGACTATATGTGACAAATTAAAGACCTCTTACCCCTGGCTTTTGAGGCCTCTGGTTGATCTGAGAAATGTCAGCAAACACCCTGAAAACTATTACCTAAGCTGTGAACTGGAGAAAAACTTCTCCAGTACAAACACTGCCATATCTGTGTAGTTCTCTAGGCAGATTCAAATAGGCCTAAAATCAAATGAGAGAAGAAATTAATGGTGTACTGTGGCCATCATTTCAGTACTACTACTGTTATGTTGTAAGAGAGACCACTCTATAATTAGTTCTCATCACCTCTCATTTTCTGAGTTCCTTCTATGTGTCAGATGCTTTGCTAGGTATTGCAGTTATAGGGAAGAAAAGACATCATCCTTTCCTCTGTCACCTCACAGTCTACTATGTTTGTGGGTGTGTGGGATGAGAGGCAGGGATAGATAAGAGTATTTTGCTTGACCTACATAAGGCACTCAAAAACTATGGTGAATGTGTAAATTTTTAAAAAAACTAATTACAGAAAAAGACAAATTGCCCAGGGGGAATGATATTTTGAGTATATTGAGTGGTGTGTTAGTTACTTTTCTCTCATTGCTGAGACAAAATACCTGACACCCAAAGTTAAAGGGGAAAAGGATTTATTTAGATCACAGTTCATAGAGATTTAAATCCATAATCTGCTGGCTCCAAGACAGGGTGGATGGCAAACAGGCATTGCAGAAGAGAAACAACATAGCACGAATAAGGTAGCAAAAGCAAGAGAGGACCTGAACAGTGTCTTTCTGATCCTTTTATCTTATTCAAACTACCAGGATTAGGGCAGTGCCAGACCAATTACTCATGTGTAGTCGTTTAGCTCACAGTTTTGTTTTGGGGTTTTTTGGCACCGGGGATCAAACTCGGGACCTTGTGCTTGCGAGACAGACGACGGAACCACTGAGCTAAATCCCCGGCAAATGCCAGCCCCAGTGAGCCTATCTTTTTTTTTTTTTTGTACCGGGGATCGAACTTGGGTCCTTGTGCTTGTAAGGAAAGCAGCGGAACCACTGAGCTATCATGTGTAGTAGTTTAGTAATCACACGCCCTGAATCCTAGCAGCACACATTCCAGATTCTGCTACCTATGACTCCATGAGGCTTTGGGGGGACATCTAGACCTAAACAATAACAAGGGGGGAATTAATGTCATTGTGAATGTGTCTTTTACTTGTAATACAGTTCTTATTTGAGCATCCACCATAGTTTTCTATCATGCCTTATTTATCAAAAGTTTAAGGCAATTTCTGTCAACTAAAAACATTACACTATGTCCTCATCCATTTTACTCATAGAATGTAGCACTGCATGACTTGGCTCCTCCACAACATCAACATGATCATAAGAAGTAAATATTTTGAATTGATTCAGGACATCAATAACAACACAACTAAAGACACTCAGGAAATAGAACTTCCAGAATTGCTTCAAAAAATAGCAAGAATGATGGGATAAGTGTTTTTAAAGTGAGAGGGAGTACTCTGAGGGGATTACTGGCAATATATATTCTACAGTAGTAAATTTAAACCTCTTTAATTTTTTATCATATCTCATACCTATGTAGCACTCATTTTGTGCCATCTGCTATTTTAAATAGTCATTAAAGCCTTACAACCACTATTTAAATCAGCATGGAGATTGCCCAAAAAACTAAAACTTGAAATTCCATTCTCCCTTCCTGTTCCCTTTCTAGCTATCTTCCTGAAAGGGTTAAAGAGATGATATTACAGTGATACATACCCATGTTTATAGCAGCACAGTTCATAATAGCTAAATTTTGGAAATAGCCTATATGTCTATCAGCAGATGATTGGATAAAGAAAATGTGGAATTTGTACACAGTGGAGCACTACTCTGCCATAAAGATGAATAAAATTGAATCATGTGTATGAGAATTAATGCACCTTGAGATCATAATGTTAAGTGAAATAAATCGGAAACAGAAGCTTTTATTGCAGGCTTCTCTTAAGTGAGAAACACAAAATATTTATGAGCAAATAAAAGATAGATAATAAGAAATAGGGAGACAGATCTTTATCAAATGAGAAGGGGACCAAGAGATGAAAAAGGGGAGATCAGGGCAGGGAAAGGGGATAAAAAAGAATTAAGATCTGTTATGTACATGTACCACTCCCCACAAGGAGTGTAATCATTATGTACTGAAAACATGTACTAATAAAAATAAAAGTTGACCAAAAAAACTTATACCAACCTTGTGAAATAGCTAATGTCATTTTTTTCCATTTGACAGATGAGAAAGCTGAGACACAGAAAGATGGGATAATTTGCCCAAGGTTACACCACTAATAAATGGCAAGTCAGAATTTGAACATTCCCCACTATTTGAACATACCCTATACTATGCTCCAAAAAGGACATCTTTGGTTATCTACACACTGACAGAGAGAATCTTCTTGGGAAGACTGAGAGTTCAAAAAGATTCATAAACTCTAGAGGATTGGTGCCGTGCATGCTGTTATCCTCTAAGAAGTAAAAAAAAATTCCTTTTATCCAAAGCAGAAGGTGACCAGAACACCAAATAATGAATGTGGGTATCCTTGCCCATAGAATAGATAAGAATATGGGAATTCATCTCTGTATTATTATCTAATATTGCATTAGTAGCCACCCTAAAACTTAGCGGCTTGAAATAACAAACATTTATTTCAGAAACAAATAGTTTCTGTAAGTCAGGAATTTGTGTGTAGTCTAGCTAAATGCCTCTAGTTCAAGTTCTCTCATGAGGTTGTTGTCAAGCTGTTAGCCAGGGTTACTGTCTGAGCCATCCTAAGGCATGACTGAAGGAGAACCTGCAATTGAGCTCACTCAAGTCAGGATTGTCAGAATTCACTTCATTTCAAGTTATTGGTCAGAGAGCCTCTAGTCTTCACTGGATGTCAACCTCAGTTGCTCACCTCTCCATAAGGTAATGCAAGCACTGCAGCTGGCTTCCTTCAGTGAGTACATGAGGGAGATATGGAGAGTATAAGCACCCAAGTCAAGAAGACACCATGTTTTTGTAACTTAATCTAGGAAGTAGCATCCCTTTATTACTGATGTGCTCTATTTGATAGAGGAGATGGTATGTTCTGCTTATACTGAAGGGGAGAGTATTACAGAGGAACTGAATACCAGGAAATGGGCACTTGAAGAAAAATATCTTTGAAATTATCTAACACAGTCTCTAAAATTATCCCAAGGCAGAAAGCTCTTCATCTGCTCTCCTAGTCAGTCATTAGTCTGGCTTGTTGCCCTCAGGTGCAGAACACCTGCACATTTGAATGCAGAAGAAACGCTTGTACTGAGAGTCAGACACTAAGTCTAGTAATACAAGCTACATCAAAATTTTACTTGAATTCCTATGGGTTTTGTTAGTTTCATGCATGCCCTTATTTCTAGTTTTTGTCAGGCAGGCTTTAAAATTTGCTAAAAACTAGACTCTGCCTTATGTAATTCATCACCACTTCTATCCCATCCTTCAAAAGACACATTTTGACTTAGCACTATGCATACTTTTCTAACTGATCTTAACAGACACAAAGGGGTCTGTCTAGTCTTGCCTGTGACCCAAGTCATTTCCCTTAAGACACATGTAGGCAAATAATAGCAGATTATGTGTGGAATTTGATAGGGTTGAAGGCACTTTTTCTCTGCCTCGAGTAGGGTCAGGGACACCCACAGGGCTCTAAGGGTATGTCATATAATTAACACTTGTGAAAACTGAGCTACACTCTCTAGGGAAAAAAAACAAAGTGGATTGATTCTCCTCCAATACAAGTGCTTACTTCAATATTTCCTTCTCATTGCTGTCAATATTACCAAATTTATGAACTCTGTGCCTACCTGGATCTCTTTAACTCTTTTTTCTAGCTTAGCTGGGTAAACACGTATTGACCTCTGACCTGCTCAGACTAATAGTAGTTGCCTGACACTGCTTGCTGTCTGGTTAGCTAAGCTTATGAATAAACAAATTCAATTTGATTTTACTTAACAAATTTGTTCCTCCAGCCACAATTCCATGCTTTTTCCAGTTTGTTTAAGCAAACCAAAAGTCCCAGTTCTTCTTGTTCATCGCCTGTCCTGCTGACACTCCATACAATAAAAAATAACATCTTTAACTTTAAGTAAATTTACTGCCTATGTTGCAAAATCAATGCCTTTGGGCACAGACTCCTTGTTACAACCTTACCTAAGCCTGTCCTGCTTAGGCTCTATATGAAACATATTGTTTACAGTTCTCTATAGCTGTCATCAAATTTACCTGTTTCCTATCCAATGTCCTGAGTGGTTTTTTATCATAGTAAACTAACTCATGCTGTGCTGTCAATTACTTAGAATATCTTGATGATGTACTCTCTACAAAAGCACTCTCACTTTAGTTATTGAGAATATATCACATCATAAATGTGAATAGTAACAATAAAAGTTCTGGCACCTTGGCAGAGTAGTCAAAATTTTACTTGGAATGGAAGGATATAACAGTAGTGCCCTTTGAGACACACTACGGACAGCCTCCTGCTCCCCTTACTCAAAGGGCCAGTCCTTAATAGAATAAGCTGGAAAGAAATTGCTTTAGAAAAGAATCACATCACATTTACCCACTAAAGCCATTCTTACCAGCACTCTCTAAATATTTGGACATATCCTTGGGAAAACCAGTAGTTTCTTAAAAGTTTGTACTTTTTCTTTTTAAATAAGTGTACAATAGCACATTTCATAGAAAAGTGTACAGCTTTTCCTATTTTCCAGACTAACATCTTCTGACTTGGTTCCCCTTTTAGACTTTTGAAAGTATAATTAATATGACATGTCAAGTTTCTATAGAATTTAAGATTAATCAAAGTAATCTTAAGTACTCCGTCATCTCCATGAAAGATAAAGAGAAAAATCAAGTACCATTTTTATATAGCATTGTTTCTAAGGCATACTGTGTTCCAAATTACAAAAAAAAAATTGCTCAATAAATGAACTTTTGCAAGTCAACCCATTTGCAAGTTAGGAGCTATCTATGTTATGCTAGTGGCAGTTTTCCAGCTTTTTAAAATATTATGCTGGAAAAGATCTGGTAGTTCTTTGTTAATTAGAAAAAAATACAAATCTTTTCCATGGTGTTATTTACTTCTTCTTACCAAAATATATGGAGAAACCTATACATCACCATCTCCCAGACTGTGTATATGGAAACTTTGGTGCATTACAATAACCTCTTCGGTAGGTCAAGGAATTTTGAGTTGTCTGTCTTTTGCCTCCCACATGAACTCACTTTCCCAAGTGACCCTTAAATAAACAAAATATACTGAAAAACCTTAAGTAAATGGAAATACAAATGGCATTCCCTTTCCAAGAAAAGGAAAAAGGTAAAACCTGTGTCCAGATGAAAAGTTTGATTAAAATATACACATAGGTGTAGGACATCAACACCATGTGAATTGACCACCATCTCCTACTTTAACACCTCCAAAACAGTGGCCAAACTTCTTAGCCTGGCTTACACAGCCATTCATATCAGGCCCCAGCTTAGCTGTCCCTGGCTTCCTCCCTGTCCTCCTACAGGTAAATCCTTCATACCAATCAAATATTCCCTTCATTCTTCCTTAATCATCAGTGTCAGTGCCTGTACGCCTTTGCATCATCTCCCCTACCTGATTTTGTCAGAGTGCTTGTCTTCACTGATAGATGACAGCCTGGTATGAAAGAAGTTGGGTTCTGGAGTCAGAAATGCCCAAGGCTCAGATTCTAGTTCCATCTTTTAATAATCATATGCCTTTATGTAATGTTCCTTAATTTCTATAACTGTAGCTCCCTTGGTTTAAAGATAAGAAAATTAATTTTGTCTATTATGAAAGAATAGTATGTAGTTTAAATTAGATAATACTTGTAAGGCACCGAGCCAATAATTAATTTCTAACAATTTGGAATTATTATTATTATTATTATTATTATCCTTTTTATTTTTTAAGTCGTGGTCCATGCCTTAATTTCCAACCCAACTATAGGCACATATCCACCTTCTCTGAATTCTAATAGCTTGTAGTATCTATATCATATCCCTGACATTTTATTATTGACAATTTTACATGAATATGCACATTTTTAACTTCCCAATTACACTGAAAACTCATTTAGAGCTCTTTTAATCTTTTCTGTATTTTTCCAGATAATCTTTATGCAGAAAGGGAAACCCCCCAAATATTTGTTGATTATGTAAGTTTATAGATCCAGAATCAGTAATCACTAATTGAGAAGATGACAACATAGGACTTGAAGGGAAATGAAATTAAATAATAAACAATGTTGCCTGAAGATATCATTTTATTGGACAGGTACTGTCACTAAAAATAATATATAATAAATGTTTACTATATGGCAGACATTTTACCAGGGAATTGACATACATCGTGTCATTTTATTCTTCCAATACTGTGTAATAGTTATTATTAGCTCCATTTTAAAGACGGGAAAACTGAGTGTCAGCAAGATTATGTAAAATTTCCAGGGTTACATAGGAAGTGGAAGAGCCAGGATCCAAACGTGGGTCATTTGACTAAAATTTGAGTTATAAAACAATAGCTATGCTACCTTACTAAGAGTCAGATACTGTCCTAAGGACATGGTTGGTAACAAGACTTCACCTAGCTAAGGTGAAAAGTGCACATACTATGTTTGGGAGATTTTTGGTACTTATGGATTAAAAACAAAAGAGTTCTAGGTCTCCAGACCATCCCCACACTCTTCTACTGCATATAATTCTTGATCACTCTTGAATTGAGGATGCAGTCTCTGTGAGGGGAGAAGGGAGGGCGATCCAGTGGAGGCAGATAGATGGACAGATGGCTGGGGGAGTGCATGGGCATGTGGGAGAGTACAGAGTGTTGCCTGCTGTGTCTCAGGAAGGCTCAATGTCCATCAAGGGAAGTGAACAACTGGGAAATGCTTAACAGTGCAACCCACCAAATGTAGTAAGAGCCTATTTATCCTCTAGGAGCAAGAAAAAATTAACAGTGCCCACTGCCTGTGTGGGTGTTCTTGGCCTTTTACAGCAAGGTGTACATTTTAAAAAAAGATTAGCACAATAGGGCACAAACAGTCCTATTGAAAACTGCCGCCTGCATAGATTTGGCAGATTTATACTGTGGAACAGTTCCGTCTGACATTTAAAATGTGGCAAAAAGTACTTAAATTCGATTTAAAAATAAGTTTTCTATAGCCCCTTATTTTCTTCTTATAAGCATGAGTTCAATGAAGATGGCATCATGAGCTTTGCACGATGCCCTTCAAAATGAATGCTTGCCAAAGACAAGAATATGTGACACTAAGTGATGACAAGCTGATTAGGCTCCACTGATTCCCAGGCTTGTGCCCAAGAAAGCTGCTGCCTCAAGAAAGAAATCTTATGGGAGAAATTTTGGTTCAAGTTTGGAGCCTGGAAGTACATCCAAATACTGCAGCCAGGCTCACAAAAGAAGCATGTGATCTCCCTGGCAAAGAGTAATTCATTGTAATCAACAAATGGCAAGGGGTAGAGGGAATAGACAGGGACATTTTCTGAAATGTCACAGAAGGACTAGTGACTTAAGTCTGCATCCTGATTTATAAAAGTGGTTGAATTTGGTGGAAAGAATTGCAAAACGCTGGTTAAATAATAGTGTAACATTGTGAATAGCTCAATTTTGTTCAACAGCATAAACACTTGAAAGGTTTTCTGAGAACCTTGATAGACAGACTTCTATTCAGTAAATATTGGCCCAAAAGTATCTATCCATGTCCTCCAAATTACTATCCTGCTTTCTTTTTCACACTTCCTGATAGAACTATGGCCAGTACCTAGGAAACATATTGTCACTATATAATAAAAGCTTGCTTATTTTGAGTATTGCAGAGGGAAATTTCACCTTTCTCTCCAAGTTCTGTCTCTGTCTGTCTCCTTAACAGCACTTCTACAAGGGTTAAGGAATTGGAAAGCTCATCAGTGAAAGTATGGCTCTTGTCACATTTGAACAATAGGTATAGTTATTGTTCCAGAATCTATTCATGTTACTGTCTTACTTGTACTTCTAGAAAGTTTATATCATGGTTGCAGACTCAGCTGTCCTCTTCTTCCATATTTTCTACTCCCTACTTTCACACCTCAGGAACATGCACGACATTCTTTCTGTCTTCTCTGTGTGCTACTCATGTAGCTGGTTGGGTCATTAGACTCAGGTCCTTTCTTGAGAGTAGGCTTACCTCTCTTTCTCTATCTCTCACTCACTCTGCTTAGTCCCTGACCATCATGCATATCTAAGTGCACAGGTCTAAAGATTAGGATAAGGGGGACTGGGATTTAGCTCAGTGGTTCCTCCATCTGCCTCGCAAGCTCAAGGACCCAAGTTCAATCTCCGGTACCAAAAAAAAATATTAGGATAAGGATGGGGGAATACATAAGACATTCCATAAGCTTCCAACTTTGTTTTACTTAAAAGCCTTATATTGTCAATTATTCATTACTGGGTCAGCTATTAGTGAAGTGGTGATTAGAGTCGCATTAGGCTATTGCTTTTTGTACATACCTTCCCTGATACAGAACCCCGCAAGAAGGTTACAGAGGCAACAGAAACAAGATTTTAGAGTCATGGGCTATATTACTGTTCTGAGACCATCAAACCATTGCCTTTTTTCCTGCAATTGAAAATATATATTTCCTAGATTATTAAAATGATTGATTTAGACACTTATCCTTAGTATTATTTATAAGATTCTTGCTAATCTAGTGCTGGCCAACTCTAAGTAAGTTGTTCTCAAAATTTGTGCTAACAAGAATCATTTGGCATGTTTTTCTTCCCAAATATAGATCAATTAAGTCTAAGAAGCCTAAAATCTGCAATGGAACAAATACCTCAGATTTTTCTAACACATTATCTGAAGACCACTCTTTGAGAAGCATTTCCTTGTGGCAGTACAGACTGGCTAACCTATCTCCCTATCTTTTTTTCTTCTTCAGCTAACTCACTCTACTCTTAGTAAAATACAATGTTCATAGACTTACAAAATCTTGAATTGGAATAATCTTAAAGTCACCTATGTTACTCTGACACTATGGTTTCCATAGATTGTTTCACAAATAGGTCACCAGCCTCTGTCTCTTTTCTGACGGTCTAAATGGCTCCCAAATGTCCAGATTTTAGCTAATGAAAGAAATATATAGTGTGGCACAAAAGGCACTGGATCTAGTCAGAATGTCGATCCTCACTGTGATTGTTTAACTTTGTGATCTTGAGTAAGCCACTTGATCCGTTTGAAACTTAGTTTCCTCCTCTACAGAAAGGCACTAAAGTGAAAGGCAGTACAGTATAACAGTAAAGAGTATGAACTGAACTATAAGCTTATGGAAATAAAATCCTTTGCATGGCTAGTTACTAGATGTATGATTTGTAAATATTACTTAACCCTTGCATGCTTCAGATTAGTAATCTGTATGGTACACCTGAGAAGAGTCATTAACTAACGTAGTAAAATATAAATACATTAATAGTCATAGAGTCATAGCAAGCACAATATAATTGTTAGCTGTTACTGTTGTTTGTTAAATTGGGATAAAATACCTGTTACAACCATCTCATAGGGTTGGTATCAAAATAAAAATCATAAGACACGATACATAAGAATGTGTTCAATACACTGAAATTTGATAACTCTAAATCGAACCTCAGAATACAGATTACATATAACTCTCAATGGTTAGAAGTTGAAATTTACATAAATTAAACACCATAGTGTCATCATTTTACCCCATCTTTTTACTTTTTATTTATCTACAGTGTTGATGGGCATGCTGTCTACATTACATGTCAATTTGTTGATAAAAATGATGAATGTAAAAGATTTTATGAACAAAACCTCAGTTGCCCATGAACTAGCACAAAAAAATCAACAAGTGGGATCTCTTCTTATTAAAAGGCTTCTGCACAGCAAGAGAAACCACCAGCAGTGTGAAGAGACAACCCACAATGTGGGAAAACATCTTCACCTGCTCCTCCTCAGACAAAGGTCTACTATCTCAAATCTATAAAGAACTTAAAAAGATCAGACCTCCCAAATTTAAAGACCCAATCCGAAAATGGGCATCTGAAATGAACAGACATTTCTCAGACAAAGAAGTACAAATAGCAAATAAATACATGAAAAAATGTTCAACATAACTGGTCATTCGAGAGATGCAAATGAAAACAATGCTGAGATGCCACTTCACTCCAGAAAGAATGGCTGCTATCATGAAATCAGCCAATAACAAATGCTGGCGGGGCTGTGGGGAAAGAGGAACCCTGCTCCGCTGCTGGTGGGAGTGTAGACTGGTGCAACCACTGTGGAAATCAGTATGGAGATACCTCAAAGAACTAGGACTGGAAGTCCCATTTGACCCCGCTGTTCCACTGCTGGGGCTCTCCCCCAAAGAATTAAAAGAATCATACCACACTGATATATGTGCGCCCATGTTCATAGCAGCACAGTTTGTGATAGCTAAAACTTGGAAACAGCCCAAATGCCCATCAACTGGAGACTGGATAAAGAAAATGTGTTTTTTTTATAAAATGGAGTACTACTCAGCCATAAAAAATGAGAAATTAGAGACATTTATAGCTAAATGGATGCACATTGAGGTGATACTCTTAAGTGAAATAAATAGGACACACATATATAAATACTGAATAGTTTCTCTGGTGTGAGAAACTGAAAGTGTAAATAAGGACTAAAATGTATAATAGGTAATGTGAAATAAGAAGAAAAGGGGCAAAGGGGAAGGAAGTGGGCAGGATAGGGGAAAGGATAGAAGGAAATGGGATTAATATGAGAAAATGGAAAACTAGGAACAAAATCTTTGTAAATAGGGAGGAATGGAGGAGTTGAAGGGAGGGCTGGGCAAGGGTGAAAAAGAAGAACCAAGAGAGACTATGTAAAGGTGCAAATTTCCAATGATGAATGTCATTATATTTTATACCTAAAACGTACCAATGATTAGAGTGAATAATCGATAATGCAAAATAGGAAGAAAAGGTCTAAAGGGGTAGGGGTAGTGGGAGGGGCAGGGGAAAGGAAAGAAGGGAAAGGAAAAATGCTGAGAAATGGAAAAAATGGAAATACAGTCTTTGTAAATAGAGAAGGGTGGAGGGCGTGAAGGGAGGGCTAGGAATGGGGAAAAAATAAGAACCAAGATGCATCATGTAAAGGTACAAGATCCCAATGAGAAATGTAATTACATTGTATACCTACAATGTACCGATAAAAGAATTTAATAAAAAAATTATGCATGTAGTACCATTAAAATCTTCCTGATTCACATCAGTCCATTAATTATTGTGACTGTATTGGAGTTATTCAACTAGTTATGGAACTGTCTTAACAATTGCCATCCAGCTCACACTCCAGGCAACCAAATAATAGCTAATTTTTATTCAACAATTACTAGATACTGCTTTAAAGTCTTTGGTGCAGCCATAAGGATTTTGCATACCTAAACACATCTTACTTTCACAAAATTATATGAAATAGATATTACTTCTATTTTGATTTTCTAGATCAAAAAACTAAAATAATGACAGATGGGATCAATTGTCTGAGATTCTACAACTAGTAAGTAGTAGAGATGTGACATTTAAACCCACAACAATCACTATGATATGTCTTTCTTATCAACAAAAATAAATGGAATTCATTTTTCATAACCTTTGGTGAAGCCATACTGGGCCTGGTGATCACCATTGTCTTTGCTTCATGTTTCCATCCCATTCCTTTTATGAATCCTCTAAAGAATTCCACTAAAGATTTATGTCAAAATCACTGCCTTAGCATTTCTAGAATCTGACCCCTTCCTTTTTAAGAATTCAGTTTATCAGTAGTTTTGTAATTGCATTCAGCCAGAGATCCCTCTTATTGTATTAATATGGCATTGAATGACCTATGACTAAGCAAGCTACTTGCATATCATAATTAAAAGCCAACTTCCAGTATTCCACTAAATATTTAATGAATGTCCTCAGCAGAGAGGCAAAATACCTAACTAAAATCTCAAAACTGGCTCTTTAAGCCCATTTACTAGGAAAGAAAATGAAGCAGAAGGCAAGAAAGTTTATATTCCAAACAGACACTTGTAATTATCACACAGGACTACACATCTATCTATCCAACTTCTGGTTGCCACATGAAATTAAAACTCTTGAAGTTCTTGTTAGCTATAGTCCCTGCCCCCCCCATCCTGCAGGTAAGGATATTCTGTATGGCTATTTCATTTCACTGACCTTTTTTTTATTAAGATTATTGGTACATTTTAGGTATAAAATATGATGACATTCATCATTGGAAATTTGTACCTTTACATTCACTGACATTTTGAGAAAGACAAGTGACTTTTCTGTTTTAATTTATTTGTTCCTAATAGGGTCTGTTACCAGATCACCCCAGGGAAAGGAGGAATTGACTGCCATTTCTTTTTATTAATTCTATCTTTTTGCTAACTCTTCATGGAGAAACTTTATGCCAACATTTTATTGGGTAGAAAATAAGAGAATGGAAAGAAAAGAAATAAATAGCTGACTTTGATTCTTGGATATGAACCATGGTAGATCTTTGCTCAAAGCTTTTCAAGTTTATATTAATTTTAGAGGAATTATTAACCCTACAAGTTAAAAATGTAAATCCTAGAAAAAACTTAGGTCATCAAGTTCCAAGATGTGTACCACAGACCATAAATTCAGAGTTAAATTTAAATTTAAATTCAGTGTGTTAGGGGAGGAAGTGGTATACTCAGAAGTTTCAGGAAATTTTTACATAGTATTTTCTATATAAGTAAACCTTTGCAATCTCGATCAATTTAGTAAACATTTACAATCTCAATCACTTTTAGTAATTTCGTATTTACTATTTCAATCACTTACAATTTCGATTTAAGGAAATGTTTATGGAACATCCACTTTATTTTAGGTATTATTGCAAAATCCTAAAAATAGACTGGTGAATAAGGCAGATATAGTCCCTGCCCTCATGGACCTAACATCCTATCTATTTGAGGAGACAGAAAATATACAAGTCAATGAATAAGTAAATGAGATAATCTTAGATAATAGTAAATTCTTTAAACTTAATAAAACAGGGTAGATGAGATTGAGCATAGCAAGAGATTGAGTTGGAAATGCTTTAGGTAAAATCATCAGGGAACAGCTTTCCAAGAAGCAAAAGTTTAAGTGAAATTATGAGTTGCTTCATTGGAATAGCAAAAGAAGAGTTAACCATAGAAAACAAAATATATTAGAAAAGCACTGAGGCAAAAAAAGGAACTAGTATGTACAAGGAATAGCAAGAGAGTCAGTACGGTGGGAGCAGGGTGAGATAAGGGGAAGAATGATACTAGATAATGTTGAAGAGAAAGGCAGGGTCCAGGCCAGCTCATGTAGGGACTTAAAACTCTGGTAAATTCTATGTGATTTTTAATAAAAAGTAGATTAATTTGATTTATATCGAGACTTTGAGAAGTCCCCCCTTAAAGAAATCTTCTTAGCATTTTTAATCCAGTAGTTCCCAAGCACATTTGATCACTCAAGACTTTTATTCCTATATAATACTTTATAACATCTTACATAACTGCTTCCCATAGCACAACAGTTTAGGAAGTACTTGTTAAGATAAATTTCTTAAGATATAAGCATTTTGCAGTAACTTGAAATTTTTGAGGATGTGCTGAAAATATTGATGTAAATAAGCAGATGTAGACAAATACAAAACTTGTTTGTCCTAGTTTCAGATAGGGTACTGTGTAGATCATAGGCTTGGGGTGGATTTAGATATGAAGGAGTTATTGTATCCTTATAAAATAACTTACATTTTCTGCTCTCAAACACTGCCACTGGTTGTTGTCAAGAAAATCTGTATTTTACCCGGTCTTCTCTCAAAAGTTTGCTCATAGAGAAACATGAAGAACAAATAGTAAGAACAAAACCTATTTTGGGGGTTCACTTTAAGAAATCAATCAGTGATGTACTATTATTTCTTACAATATACAGTTTTCAAAATAGGAAAGGGAGCATGAGGAAGTGAACAGGAAGAGATGGCTGAGCAAAAGAGATAATTGAGAAAGGAGACATTCGAGCTAAATCTATGGAGGTCCCAATATGGTGAATGCCAGGATCTTTCCATAAGCAATGTCACTTGCTCCTTATGAGATATCAAAATGATGAGATCAACATGAACTTGAGAGCATGGATGAGGAGTTGATGAGATACAATCTACTTGAACAGTTAAAATCAGGGACTTTGAAATCAGAATTGCATTCCAGCCCAGCTCTACCAGCTTACTAGCTTCAGTTGAACAGTGTCACTCCTAGGGTCTCAGAATTCTGAGATTCCTGGAGAAAGAAAATATTCTGAATGTCTCTGGACTTGGAAGTGGGAAAAGAGATAAAAAGACTGTAAAGAAGAGACAAATGGAGGACCCCTCAGGAAGCCCACTGGCAAGCAGCTGGAAACTGGATAAAGAAGATGTGGGTTATTTATAAAATGGAGTACTACTCAGCCATAAATAATGAGAAACTAGAGACATTTATAGCTAAATGGATGCATATTGAGGCTATACTCTTAAGGGAAATAAATAGGACACACGTGTA
>NW_004624797.1:1549598-1578810 GCF_000247695.1 Heterocephalus glaber
GTTAGGTAGAACTCTTGAAGACATTGGCATAGGAAAAGACTTTATGAACAAAACCTCAGTAGCACGGGACATAGCACAAAGAATCAACAACTAGGATCTCATCTTATTAAAAGGCTTCTGCTCTGCAAAAGAAGAAGCCACCAACAGAGCTAAGAGACAACCTACAATGTGGGAAAAATATGTTAACAGCTGTGCCTCGGACAAAAGGTCTACTATCTAGAGTTTGTAAAGAATTGAAACAAATCAGCACCCCCAAATTCAAAGACCCAATTCAAAAATGTGCATCTGAAATGAACAGAAATTTCTCAGACAAAAAAGTAGGAATAGGATATAAACATATGAAAAAATGTTCAACGTCACTGGCCATTTGAGAGATGCACGTTAAAACAAGGCTGAGATTCTACCTCACCCCAGAAAGAATCTTTGCTATCAAGAAATCAACCAATAATAAATGGTGGCCATGGTGTGAGGAGAAAGGAACCCTTCTCTGTTTTTGGTGGGAGTGAAGACTGGTGCAACCACTGTAGAAATCTGTATGGAGATACCTCAAAGAACTAGGGCTAGAGGTCCCATTTGACCCAGCTATTCCCCTGCTGGGTATCTTCCGCAAGGATTTAA
This sequence comes from Heterocephalus glaber, assembly GCF_000247695.1. Next base: position 1,550,217 of record NW_004624797.1, read on the forward strand.
AAGAATCATACCACAGTGATATATGTGCAGCCATTTTTATAGTGGTACAGTTAGTAATAGCTAAAGCTTGGAAACAGCCCAAATGCCCATCAACTGGAAACTGGATAATGAAGATGTGGTTTTTTATAAAATGGAATACTACTCAGCCATAAAGAATGAGAAACTGGAGACATTTATAGCTAAATGGATGCATACTGAGGGCATTCTCTTAAGTGAAATAAATAGGACACACATGTGTAAGTGCCAAATAGTTTCTCTAGTGTGAGAAACTTAAAGTGTAAATAAGGATTAAAATGAATAATTGATAATTTGAAATATTAATAGGTCCAAAGGTGTAGGGGTGGTGGAAGGGGAAGGTGAAAGGAAAAAAGAGAAAGGAAACATTACGAGAAAAAAAAATGGAAATGAAATTTATGTAAATAGTGAAGGGTGGAGTTTGTGAAGGGCACACAGGTAATGGGGGTTGAGAAAAAGAACCAAGATACATCATGTACAGGTACAAGCACCCAATGATAAATGTAAATGTACTGTATATCTAAAATGTACTGATAAAAGAATATTTTTTTTAAAAAGAGACCAGGAAAAAGTAGCTGCCTTTCAAGGAACTCCTCTCAAATCTGGCTTTTGGGGTTCTAGGTGCAAGAAACAATCCACTTTTCCCACTTTCTTTAGCCATAGGAGGTCAGGGCATTTCAAGAGGGTTTGTGACAAGGGTCACCACCACAATAAAAGCTGACCAAGTCTTACTCAGTCTTTGATGGGGATTTCTGTAAATCTAATTGCCCTGAGAGATGAAGGCCTTCAGAATCAAACCCATTGTACAAGCTCTTTCAACCGGACTAAAGGGCCTCATGGCACTGATCACAGTCTCCCTGCAATCAAACTCATCTCTGCCCAGGAGCCTGGGTAATCATGACTATTGAGGGAAAAGTAGTCACTCTAGTTAGATATTGGCACTAGCTTATCTGTACTCCTATCCCCCTCCTTAAAAGAGTACATGTTTAAGGAGTGTGACTTTCACAGCCTCTTAGTTGCAGTTGTGATAACTTTATTCTCACATGTCCTTAATGATTATGCCTGAGTCCTGTTCCCTTCCTAGGATGACATACTCTTTCCTGTTTAAACACCATCATTTACATGCATCCTAACGGTGTGTTTTCCCTTCCCCAGTTGAAAACGAGATAAATCCTAAGGTATAGGCAGTTCAGAGAAAAATGGGAAAAGCAATAAAGGCAATAGCTTTACAGATCTACCTGAAAGACCTTGCTCACTTACTTCCCTCACCAAAAGCAATGCCCATTAAGACTAGAGGCCAAAAAAGGGCTATAGCCTATTTTTGATAATTTAAGGCACAAGGTCTTCTTAAATTTTGTAATAGTCCCTGCAACATCCAAAGTCTGGAAGTTCAAAAAACCACTGGAGAATGGAGATTGTTTCAAGGTATCATATTGATCAATGAGGCAGTAGTGCCTATACACCCAATGCTGCCTGTACACTCTCTTATGTCATATTCCAGAGGATATACAGTGGTTTACAGTGACAGGTTTAAAAGATGCCTTTTTTCTGTATCCCGTTACATCCTGATTCTCAATTTCTTTTTGCCTTTGAAGACCCTCATGACCAGGCTTCTCAGCTGATGTGGAAAGTGTTGCCCCAAGGATTTAGAGATAGACTTCACCTTTTAGGACAGGTACTTTCATATGATTAGGCTTGATTTGAATACTCTTATGTTATGGTCTTATAATATATAGATATTTTATTATGTGCTTCTTAGAAGAACTGTCAAGTCATGGCACTCAAACTTTACTAAATTTTCTAGTAGATAGAAGTTACAAAGTCTCTCGGCACAAGGCACAACTCTCTAACCTTGAAGTACTTAGGCTTAATTATACTCAAGGGAACTTGGAGTCTGGGGGAGGAAAGAAATAAGCCAATACATTCCTTCCCAGTGGAAAAACTTAAGAAAATTCAAAGGATTTAAGGAAATTACTAGTTTCTGTCCCTCTGGATTGCAGGATATGGTGAGATAGCAAGCACCCTTTATCACCTAGTAAAAGAAACTCAGGAGGCTAACACTCATATTTTGACATGGGAATCTGACTTAAAGTTGGCATTTCAAAAGCTGAAACAGACACTTCTAGATGCTCCAAACTTAAGCCTTTTGATTGGATACAATTTCCATTTATATGTTAGTGAATTATATGATTTTAACACAAGACCAGGGACATGTCAATAGCTGGTGGCATATATGAGCCAATAACTAGATATTGTGGTGAAAGCATGGCCTTGTTGTCTTAGGGAGGTGGCAGTGATGGAGCTCTTTTAGTGCCAGAAACTTCTAAGTTGACTCCGGAAGAGGATCTTACTGCATTTACTCTTCATAATGTGGCTGGGATCTACTCCTCTAAGGGAAGTTTATAGTTGTCTGATAACAAATTTCTTGGGTACAAGACTTCTTTTAGAGAGACCAGAGCTGTTCAGATACGAATCTTCTTCCCTTTAAATCCAGCCAACTTTTGGCCAGAAGAAGACAGCAATTTAGGACACAACTGTGAATAGGTAATTCACACCTATGCTGGAAGAGGAACTATTAGATACTTTCTTCCTGGATCATCATTCAACTCCTTTATGTGATGGCAGCTCATATATGGAAGATGGAGTTAGGCAAGTGGGTATACTGTAGTAACTATAGGAGATTCTTGAAAGCACCTCACTTGCCCCTTGAACAAATGATCAGTTAGTGGAACTCATAGCCCTAATAGTAGTCTTGAAGCTCAGGAAAGGCCATAGTTAACATCTATACTGATTCAAAGAGTGCCTTTTTAGTGTTACATGCCCATGTTGCCCATGGAAATAAATTATTTAACTGCCAATAGGTCTCCTATAAAATATCACAGGGATATAGATAAACATCTGTCATCTATTGTTATGGCTTATATCTAGATGTCTCCCCAAAGCTTTACATACTTATAGGTGGGGCTTTTCAGAAGTAGCTGGATCTAGGGTGTGTGAATGTGGATTAAGGGTGTGATACTGGGATTAAGGGTATATGGCACTAAATTAGCCCACTGATTGGAATTATCATAGTTCTGGGTGTGGCTGAATGGATTTACTGAAAACAGAACCCCCACCCTGGTTGTGGGTGACAAAACCCCAAATGCTTGTATCCTGGATTGGATAAAAGGGAAAGGCAGTCTTGCTACTCACTGTCTTCTGCTTGCCATACCAGAAACTGTTTCTCCTTTACCAATCCCATGCCCCTGGCCACATGGCCTTGGAAACTGCTGACTATTGATTGAAATCTCTACAATCTGTGAGCTGAAATAAACTTTGTCTCCTTTAATTTAAGGTGTCCAGTACTTTGTCTCAGCAATAAGAAAAGTAACTGAGACAGATTTTGATACTAAGACTGCTGTGACGGTACCTGACCATGTGGTTCAGAAGTCTTTGAAACTGGCTTATGGGAAGTGTTTGTAAAGGTTTGGAGATGCCATCTGAAGAAGGGGTCCTAGAATGTCCTAAACTAAACTCAATAGGAGATACTGATCAGAGCCTAGAAGACACGAATACTGATAGAAATAAACCCAGTATAGTCCAGGATTAGGAGGTTTCATTTAGGAAGAAATACTGTTTTAGCTATTGGACTCCATGCCATGGATTTTTTGATTTAGCATAAAATTTGTCTGCATTTTCTCATGTCCAGAAAGTTTGTCTGAGACTAAGATTAAGTGCTGTGGACTAATTAATTTTGCAGAAAGAATTTCAAGGCAGTCTAATGTTAAGGCAGTAACATGGCTTCTGTTGGATTTTTAGCTGGATTTATGTTGAGAATGAAGAGAAAAGGGTCCAGCAGAATTATTTAAAAGGTTTTGAGTTTGGTCACAAAGGTGACTCCTGCAATGTTGCAGACTGCAAGATGGAACAAAGGGCCAGCGATTTAGCTCAGGGGTTTTGTCGCCTGCTGCACAAGCACAAGGACCCGAGTTCGAGCCTGGGTAACAAAAAAGAAAAAGGTTGGAACAAAGGCGAACTTGTTTGCTGAAGGAAATGCCCAAAAGATGGCCTGAGAACAACTACAAAAACCAGCAGGACTCCAGCCTTTGCAGCCTCAAAATTGTAAAGGCGAAAGACTTTGCTTTGAGAAGAGAGCTCCAGAGCACCATGTCCAACAATATTGGCAGCCTAGAGAATTTGTTCTTTGAGATTGGGTTCCCAGCACTCACCAATCCAGACAATTGGCCTCTACAGCCAAGAGAGAAGGATGTCTGGCTATTGTTCCAGCTGGCAGCAGACCTTGGTGTCAATCATGTTGTAGTGGTTTTAGTGCATGCTGATTGCAAGAGTTGTGGGGTCAGGAAGGCTTTCACCCAGATTTCAGAAGAAGGCTTGGGAGACCAGGAAGTGTGCCCCTCAGAGGGCACTGCATGGAGCTGTATTAAGCTGACAGTACAGTAGAGGCCCCAGAAAGTTGGAAAGCCAAGAACATGGATTGTCTGAGGAAAGCTACAAAGTGTGAGCAGATTTGGTCCAAGAGAGAACCCATAAGAGTTACAACCACTGGCAATACCATGAGGTGGAGCCACCCAAGCCCTTTGGAGTTCACATTATGTCAAAGATTGCCCCAGATGCTGGACATGAAATATAGGACTTAATGCTTGTCCTGCTGGATTTTGATATTGTTTTGGTCCCATTCCTTTCTACCCCTCCCATTTGAAGTGGAATTATTTATCTTGTACCATTGTATTTTGGAAGTGTTCAACTTTATTTTCACTTGTACAAGGGCTCACAGCTAAGAGTTTGCCTTAAATCTCAAAAAAATAAAAACTTTGGGCTTGAACTTTTCAGCAATGCTGAAATTGTTAGGACATTGGCAACACTTAGGGATGGACTAAATACTTTTTCATAAAGGGATATTCATGAATCTTTTGGGGGCTAGGGGTGTAATGCTATGGCTTGTATCTAGATGTCTCCTCCCAAATCCTCATGCACTCATAGGTGGACCTTTTCAGAGGTGGCTGGATGTAGGATGTCTGCATATGTATTAAGGGTATGATATGATCCTGGGATTAAGTATGTGTGGTAATAAATTGGCTCACAGATTGGAATTACCATAGTTCTGGTGTGGCTGACTGGATTTGTTGAAGACAAGCCCCACCTTGAATATGGGTGACACCCCCCAAAAGGCTTGTAGCCTGGATAAGATAACAGGGACAGGCAGGCTTGTTGCTTGCTGCCTTCTTTCCTGCCATACCATAAACTGTTTCTCCTCTGTGGTGCTCCTCTCCAATGCTGCCCTGCTTTGGAATCAGCTGACTATGACTGAAACCTCTACAAACTGTAAGCCAAAATAACCCTTTTTTTTTCTTTAACTTTGACTGTCAGGTATTTTGTCTCAGCAATGAGAAAATCAACTAAGATATCTGTCTCCCAGTGGCAAGAAGTGGCAGTTGTACATTGTAGGAGTCATCAGAAGAGAAGGGGTGAGGTTTCTTAGGGTAACTGGTTGGCAGATGCTACAGCAAACGACACAGCACAAATGTCCTCTATTCAGGCTCTCTTAATCTGGCAGGGACCACTGAAACAAACCCGACACAAATACACTCAACAAGATGTTGGATGGATCTTATAATGTCGGTGATGTCAATGTCTCTTATCAGGATGGCTACACTCTGATGATTGAAAGCTGTTTCTTTAACAACCAACCAGTAGAAGGTTATTAATATCCCTTCACTAATATTCCATTTAGGAAAAGACAAAACTAATCAGATGGCATAAAAATTATTCCTGGGAAAGTAACTCTCTCACACTATTCAACAGGTGATCAGAAGCTTGCCAAAAATAATCCTCTTAATATGATTATAGTTCCTCTTGTCATACAGGGACATGGTAGATACCTTGGGGAAGACAAGCAACTTAATTTCACACATATACCCAAGAAAAAGTTTGGTCTGTGAAGATACATTTACCAGCTGGTTTGGAACTTTTCCTCACAGGACAGAAAGGGCACAAGCAGTGGTAAAAGTCCTGGTCTCAGAAATTACTCCCAGGTTTGGCTTCGTCCAAAGTCTTCAATATGACAATAATTCTTATTTTAAGGCTACAGTTACTCTGGAAGTCTGTCAAGTCCTAGGTATTGTTTATGAACTTCATTGTGTTTGGAAGACTCAATCATCAGGAAAAGTAAAAAAAAAAAAAAAAGAAAAAAAAGAAATGAACAAACTCTACAGATACACCTTTGAAAGCTGTCCCAGGATATTCACTTTCTGTGGCCAACTTTACTTCCATTAGCTTTAATTATAATCAGAAATTCTCCTCAAACTCTAGGCTTGAGTCTCTTTGAAATGCATAAATGACTCTTTTTAACTAATGACCTCTTTGTTAACCAGGAAAGGGCTGCACTAGTGTGACATATCACCTTGCTGGCCAAATTTCAACAAACTTCAACAATCAACAGAACCCAATCACTAGAACTGGGGTTCCCAGTAATCTTGCCCATGGACTTGTACTTTGAGTCTCTCCTCCATATCTCCCTCTCTAGAGCTATCTTTGGAGGGACCATATACAGTGATTCTTTCAATTCCTTCAACAGTCAAGGTGTCTGGACTGGAGTTCTTGATACTCTATTCCTGACTTAAACCATGGAGGTCTGAGACTCCTAAATAACAGGATCCACCATGTAAATACTCCTGCAAGCCAATGGAAGATGAAAAATTTCTATTTAAGAGGAAAACTACTTCCTCAGATAAATGACTCTAACATAATAAATCTCATAGTTATTATGGCCTTTCTTATACAATCCATGAAAAAGTCAAACTCTTTTTAATTTGGGTCCAGGAATATATCAAAGCAGTTCAACAAGAGGGATGCTGGATCTTTGAATTACTTACTTTATCTAGCACCTCAGAACTTTGCTGTTGAGTATCACCCCTCCAGGGAGACAACTGGAATAAATTACAAGATTTTATCTAGGGGCTCCCAGTGTTAAGGTGAGGCTCCCAAGTTCAGGTCACCAGATGCCAAGGAACTGATTTCAAGCAGGCAGGAGACACAGAGTATTACAGAGTGAACAAATTGGGTTCCAGCTTCACAGCCAAAAGCCAACCCAAACTTCACTGGAACAAATGGTGCAGGCTTGCTGGGATTATTCACTACCCCACCATAACGATATGGATGCCCTGCTGGGATTAATCCACATGGATCTGGAATTTGTCTGACCACATTGTCTACCAGTGAAAGCAGAGATACACCATGAAGTGGACTTTTTTATTCTTTTCTTGTTTTTTGTTGTTTTTTTCTTTATTGTTCTTGTTTTTCTTGATTATTCTTGTTTTTTTGTATGAGTGTGAAAATGATTTTTAGTTTTTGTTGTTGTTGTTCTGTTCTTTCTTTTTATTTCTCCCTTCTCTCCTTCTCTCTTGTCTTCCTCACCTGTGTAGCAAAGTTTATGCAATCTTCCTCCAGCCATGCTTCTAATTTCTTTTCCTCTTTTATTTCTCTATTTCACACCCAGCCCCTGAGGGTAAAATTGCCAAACTGAAGGCTTATTTGCAGTATATGATTTTCTGGTTTGTTTTAGAATTTGTTATATAACCATAAATCTAGTTCATAAGGTTAAAAGTGGGAAATTAATAGCTACTACAGTTTGTCATTTTTCTAGGCTATGTTTGATGCTATTGTTATAGCTGATTGCACTATACTAGTCAAGGTGACATAATTGTTCTAATCAGGTGTTCTTCCAGTTTATGCCAAGACTGAGATTGCCTAGGAGTCATAAACAATTCTATAAGCCAGTGTCAAAGAACTAGGGGCTGGGCCAAGTAGGCAACAACTTCTCATCCCCTATAAATTGAAGAGAAAAGATCTTGCAACAGACTCAAACCCCAAAGCCCTGCTACACCTGGAAGACATCTCTGAGAAGTAGTTATTTCCTAAGGATTCTTAATACTAGCAATAAACTACTCACCATAAGAAATTTACAAGGATCAAACCAGGGATTAAATTCTTAAAAATTGAAAATGAGAAGGTACTTAAGCGAAATGTAGCCCTAGACTTCCAGCTCTCCAAAGGCAAACCCAGGGAGCAATGAGGTGGAACAAGTTGAAAAACATCCACTTGGACTCTCTGAAAGGGTAAGAGTGGAAGTAACAAAGCAGAAGAGTGGAGCTCTAGAAAAAATCAAATCAGAAATAATTTCTCAGATATCTATAGAAATGGAGACCACAGTGAAAGACATGCTTAGTGACTCTAGAGCACATACAGATTAAAAAAAATTGAAGAGCTTAGGAAAATGATGAAAACCATGAATGCTCAATATAGGATAGAAATGAAATCCATGAAACAGATTAAAACAGATATACAGGAGATTAAAAACACCATTGAAAGTATGCACAGCAGAATGAGTCAATGTGAGGACAGAATATCAGCTTTGAAAGATAGGGTTGTGGTTAGCAATCATGGAAAGAAAGATTTAAAAATAGCAAGGGACTGTGAAAAATCAATACAACAGCTGCTAGATGATGTGAAGGAGAATACCATAAGATTGATCAGAGTCAATTAAAAAGCAGGAGATAGTGCAAAGGATATAAAAAATCTGTTCACTGTAGTAATACCAGAAAACTTGTCAACCAGGTAAAAAGAATTTGACATGCAGATAGGTGAGGCATATAAACTCTAATTAGTCATGATAAAAAAAATTCTACACCAAACCATAGTATATTCAAGTTTTCAGAAATTCAACACAAGAATAGAACATTAACAGCTGTTAGAGATAAGAAACAGATCACCTATAAAGGAAAGCCTGTGAAAATTATAGCAGACTTCTCAACACAAACCCTCAAGTCAAGGAGAGCTTGGAGTGAAGTATTTCAAGCCCTGAAAGAAAACAACCTCTAACCCAGATGTACGCACCCTGCAAAGCTATCTTTCAAAATTGATGGAGAAATAAGATTCTTCCATGACAAAGAACACCTGATGAAATTCATAACCATCACACCAGCACTGTTAAATCTTCTGATGGAAATTCTAGAAAAAGATAACAAGGACCTCTACTCCATCAACCCAAACAGAATGAATCCTCCAGGCAAGGCTAGCAGTTAAACTGAAGGGAAAAAAGGGAACCAACAACAGGAAAATAACATGGCAAGGAAAAGCCAATACATATCATTTATAACCATCAATGTTAACTGTCTCAAATCACCAGTCAAAAACAACAGACTGCCAGGATGGATCAAGAAGCATGATCGAGGAATATGCTGCATTCAAGAAACCTATTTAATTTAAAAAGGAATTCATAGACTGAAAATCAAAGAATGGAAAACAGTTCTTTATGTGACAGAAAAAGGAAGGGTAGCTACTGAATTTGCAGGCAAATTAGATTTTAAGCCAACACTGATTAAGAGAGACAAAGAAGGTCACTACATCCTTGTAAAGGGAACAACCCAAGAGGAGGCAATAACAATTATAATAAATACATATGCACCAACTGCTTGTGCAACCAACTATATAAAACAAATATTAACAGACAAGAAAAATCAAATAAGTATTAATTCAATTGTAATGGGTGAATTCAATATTCCCAAATCACAAATAGATCAACTAGACAAAAAATCAACAATGAAATGTCAGAACTGAGCCAAAATTTTGAACAAAAAGACTTAGTAGATGTCAACAGAGTATTCCACCCCACAACACAAGAATATATATTCTTCTTAGCTGCACATAGGATATTCTCCAAAATAGACCACATACTAGCTCATAGGACATGCTTAAGTAAATGCAAAGAAATTAAAATTATCCCGTTCATATTATCTGACCATAGTGCATTGAAATTTGAAATCAATGGCAATAGAAACCACAAGAACTTCATAAACACATGGAGATTTAAAAACACCCTCCTGAGCAAATCAAATTGAAGAAGAAATTGGACAGTTTCTACAGATAAATGATAATGCGAATACAACATATTGGCACTTATCAGACAAAATGAAAGCAGTCCTATGAGGGAAATTTATAGTGGTGAATTCCTATATCAGAAAAACAGAGCAAGCTCAAATAAACAGCTGAATGTTGAACCTCAAGCTTTTAGAAAAAGAACAAGTCAAATTAAAGCTCATATGAGGGAGGAAATTATAAAGATCAGAGCAGATATTAATGCAATGGAGACTAAGAAAACAAAGAATCCATGAATCACAGAGTTGGTTCTTTGAAAGACTAAATAAAATTGAAAACCCCTTATCCAACCTTATCAAAAAAAGGAAAGAAAAGACTCAAATCCATTCAATCAGCAATGAAAAGGATAAAATCACAGCAGATGCTACAGAAATCCAGAAGATCATTAATACCTACTTCGAGAGCCTGGATTCTACTAAGATGGAAAACACAGAAGAAATGAACCAATTCCTAGATACATATGAATTACCAAAGCTGAATCAAGAAGCTAAATGAATGTATATTGAGGCCATACTCTTAAGTGAAATAAATAGGGCAAATATGTGTAACTACTGAATAGTTTCTCTGGTGTGAGAAGCTGAAAGTGTAAATAAGGATCAAAATGTATAATTGATATTGTGAAATAGGAAGAAAAAGTCTAAAGGAGTAGGGGAATTGGGAGGAGCAGGGGAAAGGAAAGAAGGGAAAAATATTAGAGAAGGAAAAAGTGGAAACAAAGTCTTTGTAAATAGGGAGGGCTAGAGGGGTTGAAGGGAGGGCAGGGGATTGGGGAAAAAAAATAAGAACCAAGATACATCATGTAAAGCTACAAGATCCCAATGATGAATGTAACTATATTGTATATCTAAAATGTACAAAAAAACTTAACAGAAAAAAAGCAACAAAGTATAAATGAGGATCAAAATTATAATAGATAACATGAAACAAGAAGAAAAGGTCCAAAGGGGAAGGGGAAGGGCAAGTGGGAAGGGGAAGGGAAGGGGAAGAAGGGAAAGGAAAAAATATGAGAGAAGGAAAAAGCAGAAACAAAGTCTTTGTAAATAGGGAGGGCTAGAGGGGTTGAAGGGAGGGCAAGGGAGTGGGGAAAAATCAGAACCAAGATATACCATGTAAAGGTACAAATTTCCAATGATGAATGTCATCATATTGTGTATCTAAACTGTACTAATAAACTTAATGAATAAAAAATACATAAAAATTTAAATAACCCAATATCAGTCAAAGAAATTAAGAATGTAATTAAAAATCTACCAGCAAAGAAAATCCCAGACCCTGGTAGATTCACTGCTGAATTCTATAAGAACTTTAGAAAGGAACTTATGCAGATATTTCTCAAACATTTTAATGAGATTTAAAAGGAAGCAATACTTCGAAACTCATTCCTGGAAGTAAGCATTACCCTGATACTAAAACTGAAGAAGAATTCAACCAAAATAGAGAACTACAGGCCAATCTTCCTATGAACACAGATGCAAAAATCCTCAGTAAGACGCTAGTAAACAGAATGTAGCAAATCATCAAGATTATACCACCATGACCAAGTAAGATTCATCCCAGGGATGTAGGGGTGGTTCAACATACTCAAATCAATAAATGGAGTGTACCATATTAACAGGGCCAAGGACAAAAACTCACAAGCATGTCAATAGATGCAGAAAAAGCATTTGACAAAGTCCAACATCCATTCATGATTAAAAACAACCCTACAGAATATTGGAATAGATGGTCTTAATCTCAATCTGATAAAAGCCATCTCTCACAAACCAATAGCCAACATCATATGAAATGGTCAAAAACTGAAAGCTTTCACTCTAATATCAGTAACAATACAAGGATATTCACTGTCTCCATTCTTACTCAATTTAGCTATGGAAACATTAGCAAGAGCAATTAGACAAAAGAAGGAAATAAAAGGAATAAGGATAGAAAAGGAAGAAGTCAAACTATCTTTATTTATGAATGACATGATACTCTACATGAAGACCTCAAAAACTCCTCCAAAAGTCTTCTAGATTTAATAACCAAATTCAGTCATGTAGCTGGATACAAAGACAACACTCAAAAATCAATAGTTTTCTTGTACAGAAATAACAAACTCACTGTGAGAGAAATTAGAGAAACAACTTTCACAGTAGCATGTAAAAAATGAAATACCTAGGAATCAGTCTAATGGAGGAAATAAAAGACCTTTACATTGAAAACTATAGTACTCTGGAAAAGGAGATAAAAGAGGATATTAGGATATGGAAAGATATCTCTTGTTCTTGGTTAGGAAGAACCAATACAGTGAAAATGACCATATTTCCAAAACTGGCACAAAGATTTAAGGTAATCACAATCAATACCAATACCTCAGAGAATTAGAGAAAAGAACCCTAAAATTTATTTGGAACCAGAGGAGACTCAGAATAGCAAAAGCAATTCTGGGCAACAAAGCAAGACGGGGCATCACAATCCCTGACTTGAAATTATGCTACAACGCTACTATGAGAAAAACAGCATGGTACTGGCAAAAACAGACCCGAGGATCAATGGAACAGATTAGAAGATGCAGAAACAACTTCAAACACGCCCAGAAATGTTATCTTTGACAAAAGGGCCAAACACCTTCCCTGGAAGAAAGATAGACTCTAAAAAATTGTGCTGGAATAATTGGCTTTCCACATACCAAAGTTTAAACTTAGACCCATGTCTCTAATCATGCACTAAATTAAAATTGAAATGGATCAAAGATGTAAATATTAAAACAGAAACACTAAATGTGCTGTTAGATAGACTAGGTAAAACTCTTGAAAACATTAGCGTAGACAAACACTTTATGAACAAAACCTCAATCACATAGAAAATATCACAAAGTATCAACAACTGGTATCTAATTATATTAAAATGCTTTTGCATAACAAAAGAAACCACCAACAGTGTGAAGAGACAACCCACACTGTCAGAAAAAAAATTTTCCACTTGTTCTTCAGACAAAGCACTAATATCTAGAATATAAAAGTACTCAAAAAATCAGAACACTCAAAGTTAAAGACCTATTTAAAAAAAGGGATATCTGAGATGAAGAGACACTTCTCAGATGAAGTAGAAACAGCAAATAAATACAGGAAAAAAATGTTCAACATCACTAGTCATTGAAAAATTGCAAATAAAAAAACACTGATTTCCACCTCACAACAGAAAGAATAGCTATTATCAAGAAATCAACCAATAACAAATGCAGGTGGGGCTGTGGGGAAAAAGGAACACTTCTCCACTGTTGGTGGGGGTGTATACTGGTGCAACCATTAAAAATCAGTGTGGAAATTCCTCAAAAAGCTAAAACTAGAGGTTCCATTCAATTCAGCTATTCCCCTTCTTGGTATCTTCCTGAAAGAATTAATAGCATCATACCACAGTGATGTATGCACACCCATGTTTATAGCCGCACAGTTTGTAATAGCTAAATCTTGGAAACAACCCACATGCCCATCAACTGATGAATGGATAAAAAAGATGTATGCTTTTTCATACAATGAAGTACTACTCTGCCAGAGAGAAGGATAAGCTTGAGACATTTAAAACTAATTGGATGCACCTTAAAATCACACTCTTAAGTGAAACAAATTGGACACACATGTTCAAGTATTGTATGGTTTCTCTGGTGTGCAATATCAAAAGTGTAAATAAGGACCAAAATGTATAGTTGATATTGGGAAATGGAAATAAAATATCCAAATGAGACGGGAAACAGGTGAGAGGTGAGGAGTGAAGAAAATAAGGCACAAGAAAAAAGGAATAGAAGGGAAAAATGAAAACTAAGTTTTTGTAAATAAAGAGGGGAAGAAGAGTTTAAGGGACGGGAGGGGAGTAAAGGGGAGGGGAATGAAAAAAAAGAAGAAGCAAGATACATCATATGAAGGTACAAATTTCCTATGTTGGGTATTATCATTATGTATATCTAAAATGTACCAATAAATTAATGTATCATTAATGTAAGGAAAATAATGTATGGAGGGTGACTAACAAAAAAATTTTTTTTGACCAGATGACAAAATCCTCTAGTGTCTATCAGACAACACATCATGCCAAGGTAACAGAGTGGTTCACAAATTACACTCTACACAATCCAGGGCATAACCAGACCTTTTCAAAGAACAGCACAGAGGCTGTTATGTAGTTATGGGCTGAGGCAATTGTCCAGATTCTCAGGTCACAGCCCTGTCATCCCATTAATAATCAAAGATACCAAGATGGACATTTTCAAGTTTGGGACAACTATATATGGTTGTCCCCCACAGCAGGCCATCTTAGCCACAGTGCTTCTCCGTGCTGGAAACAAAAGAATCATTCCTAGCTAGGCATGGTGGTATACACCTGTTATCCAAGCACTTGAGAGGCTGAGGCAGGAGCATCACCATGAATGTAAGGCCAGCCTTGACTACATAGTGAGTTCAAGAGCATTCTGAACTACATACTGAGACTCTGTCTCAAAACAAGCAAACAAAGAAGAATCTTTCCATCACAAACTAGCCGAACTTTACCAAGCATAAGCAGTGGACCCCAATGACCAGTGCCTACATGTAGTAGTTTTACAAGATGAAGATTGGTTTTCAACTGATTTAACTAAACATCTCTGGATTAGATGAGGAGTTCCTAAAAGAAAGCACCACCTTTGTGGAAATAACCTATGGCCTTTGTTGCAACCTGGATGGATAGGAAGATATGCTCTGAGATTTGCCTGGCTTACAGGGCAGATAAATCAAAAACATTGCCCAACCAGCCAATCTACTATACCTCCGAAGGAAGCGCCCCCCCTCCCCGCCGCCATCCCAGGCTCCTAGAGCAGAGAGGCTGAGCCAGTCCCAGCACCCGGAAGGAAGCTCCCCCACGGCCATCCCAAGCTCCTAGGGCAGAGAAGGTGAGCCACGCGGGCGCCAGAAGCACCCCCCCACCGTGGAAATGAGAAGACATGCAAACAAGTCTCAAAAACAGACTTCTGGATCACCTACAGCAACCCAAAGGGAAACAAGATGGAACAATCTGATACTCAGTCTACTATACCTCCAACATCAGTGGTCCAAAGTATATTTCACTAGTATGACCACAGAGCCTCTACTTTTATTCCTGTTCTAGGAATACAGAATGTCACTTCACATATAGAATAGCTACTTAACTACTCTAGTGAAATTAATTAATGACACTCAATGAGGACTGTCTCTTTTAAGTACTGAAGTCAAGATAATGAGAGAGGTAGTTCTTAAATTGGATGGATTTAGATATTTTAACAGCTGCTCAGGGAGGAACTTGTGCCATTATTAAAACTGAGTGCTGTTTATATTCCTGAAAACTGAAAATGTTTCATTGGCCTTTCAAGATCTTTATCAACAAATACATGCTATATCTGTCTAGTCCAGAGATACCTTGGACTTTATGGCAGGTTTTCACCACTTTTTCCTCATCACATTGGCAATGTGAATGCCTACTAATTAGTGGAGCAGTCATTCTTTTAGTCTTATTATTTGGACCTTGCTTATTTAATTGTGGGACATCCTTTGCCTCTTCCAGATTGAAAGCCATCAACCTACAAATGATGATGCTTGGCATGTATTTGGGCAGCTTAGATAGGCCCTCTGGAGAATATTTCTGGATGCTGAAAACATTATTCCAATCCTCCTCAGCAGGAAGTTGTTAGATAGGTCATCACCCACTCATCCCTAACAACAGTTACGGACACCTCTTTGGTGGAGGGAGGGAGAGCTATTACAGAGAGGCAAGTTAGAAGATAGCAGGCAGCTAGAGAGGCACTAGGCCCAATATAGACTCAGGGTGATCATGCCTTGGTCAGATAAGCAGGAGCTTGATATCAAGAGTTAATAAGAACCAGATGGAAACTATGTCCAGGGATATAACAAGTAAGGTAGCAAGCAAGGGGATGGATGACTTCTATAACAACTTTTGCTCCTACCTATCTGGAAAACATTTTTTCCTTTTCACCTTGTTCTTTTAAGAAACTACTTAGATAAGCTACAGACCAAGAGGGATCTGCAAACATACACTTGCTATGTGCCTGGCCCATTTCTAGTTTAAATAAGCTAATTTTTAGTCCTTTTGGTTGACCTTAGTTTGACTTGGAGTGGTTTGAGCCCTTGTCGTTTTTCGTATAAAAACTCCTAGACAGTGTCTCTGTGGCAACCCACTTTTAGGTCCTCTCCCAACTGTTGGGAGCTATTTTTCTCTTCTTAATTATCATTCTTTCTCTCTAGCCACTTTGTCCTCTATTTCACTCTTTGACTTTGTGAGACAGAGACCCAGATTATGGCATTAGAAAAACAGGCACATGGCCTGGAATTCAACTGGCCATGCAATCCTTGTTGCCAACTGAAGTCTCCTGAGCTTAGTCTTTTCTGGATGCTTTTATATCAGCATTCTGGCCTTCTGAGCTCCAAGGAGAATCTTCCATCAAGCTCAGATTACAGCATCCTAGGGCTGTTCCTCCAGCTGCCAATATTAACCTTTCCAAACTCCTTCCAAAAGCCAGTTTTAAAGGCTTCTGAACCACATGGTCAGGTAATATCGCAGCACTGACCCCACTCTTGGTACCAAAATCTGTCTCAGACACTCCTTGCTTGAAAAAAGTGCCAAACACTAACATGTTAAAGGAGTGAAAGGTTTGTTTTGGCTCACAATGTGTAGAGGTATACGTCTACAGTTGGCTGCCTCCAAGGCAGGATGGCATGGCAAAGGGGCACAGCAGAGAAGTGGTTCATGGTATGGCAGCAAGAAATCAGGGAGAGATAAAGGGAGGAGAGAGGGAGATAGACTCTTCCACATCATACCCCCAGTGATCCACCTTTTCCCACCAGGCTACTTCTCCCAACACTACATTTAGCTATAAACTCATCAGTGGACCAATTCACTGATAAGTATTACACACCCATGATCCAATCATCTCCTCAAAGCCTCACCAAAGAGAGCATGAGGTTTTGTGGTGAAACCTAGTATAAACCATAATACCATTTGAGCTATTTCTAATGAAAGAAAGACTAGGGGGGGAAAGAAAAAAATATTGAGGACTAAACCCATCATCTATGTACTGTTTCCTTGGATCTAGCATCAGTATCTTTCTCTCAGCCCTCATTGACCCTTTTTCTATTTTCAGCTTGCATAACATCTAAATGAATGGGTTCCATGTTTACCACCCACTGGATAAAATGGTATTTTAACTTTATTGCTTTCTAGCTACTACCTCTAGTCCCAAGTTGTAGTAATTTTCTTTGATGAGTTCTAAGTACTTTAAAGATATCCCCCACATAACCCAATAACAAGTGAACCTGTCAATTTTTCTCTTGAGTATCTTGGTTAATACAACTTTGGTCCTCAGAGGACTCTATCAGATGGGACACTGTACATTCCCAGGACTTGTTCTAGCCTGTGTTGACACTTAATGTTCAACTGACTAAGATTTTCTATTGGGTAAAGGTTTTGCTTTTAGAAACACATTAAAATGCCAGCATGTTATACCTGAAACTCAAAGCAATGACTTAACACTGTGATTTAAATGTTTTTCCACATTAGATGCTGGGGATTTGGAACCATGTCCATTTGGATTTAGAAAGAGTATCTAGGGAAAGTCCCAGTATGGATCTTCATATAAGGTTGAGTACAGCAGAGGAAACAAAAGGATAGGAAGAAGGGCACTGAACAACGTACATTTCAATAAAATTTGAATTTACCTCCTCCACTATGGGACTCTTTCTTTGGTCTCAGTATGGCTGGTCTAAGACACAGGTAAAGAACAACAAAGTGAAGCCAATAAACTTCCTTCATAAAATAACACATTGAAATTATTTATTGATAATAAATAATAAAAATGAATGTTTCATTAGACTGATAATCATCTCGAGAACTTTATTTGGCCTTTTGCGTATTTTCCAGTCAATCTTCTTTATGTGGAGATTTTAATTGACTCATGAAGCCCTCAATTTGGCCTCTTTGACTCCATCCTCTCTGAATCTGTCAGTAAAATAGCAATGCATAATTTTGCCCCAGACCTACATCTTGTTAATGACACTAGCCCAGTACAAACTGAGTTCAAAGATAATCAGTATTCAAGTAATCACACTGTTAATAGAACAGTATGTTTTCCATCAAATTTAACAAACAGTTCTTGAGAATGTACTGTGGAGGACTATAGGGAACATTACCATAAATTTAAAAAGTCTTCCAGAAATACATAATAAGGAATATTATATACCTCTCATAGACATTATTCAATATTTATTTATCACATTATCATTTAGTATCCACTGTGCCAGAAACTGTGCTAGGAATTAGGAACTAATTAAGTGGCCCATTCTTATGAGATTCAGCTCATCTTGGTTTACCTAGCATGAAACCTACTTATTTCATAACTTGTCTCATGTCTCCTTTAGGATAGGCATTAATGGTGGAAACACAAGTTAGCACAAAGATTACAAGGATTTCTTTAAACAATCATGAAAAAGTTGACATTTGCATCAGAAAAAACCCCAGAATGACTAGATTAATGGAATTCTCTGAAATACATAAGTCATCAAGTTTGGAAGAATTATAGAATTCATGAAGTGAATTAAAAAAGAAAAGCTGGAAAATTCAATAGGTAGAATACCTGATTTTGTTTGGATATTGAATGTCACTCAAAGGTTCTTGTATTAAAAGCTTGATCCTCAGGGTCACATTATTGGGAGGTAATGGAGCCTTTGAGAGGTGAAACATAGTGGGAAGTACTTAGGTCATTGATGACATACCCTTGAAGAGGATTTTGGAACCTCAGTCTCTTTCTCTTCTTGTTTGACTCCTGGCCATGAACTAAGCAAGTTTGCTCTGCCATAGGCCACTTCCATGATATACTACCTCACGACAAGCCTAAAGCAATGGAGTCAACCAGTCATGGATTGCAATCTCCAAAACTTTTAACCAAAATAAAAATTTTTCTCTTCATAAGTTAATTATCTCAGATATTTTGCTTTAATACCAGAAAGCTGAATAACACAACAGCAATGAAAGACTTGAATGCTAATGTAAGAATTCTATACATAATTTAGTAAACTAGGCACAATTACACAGGGCCTTATATAGCTTGTGGGTTTAGAGTTTTTTGAGCAAAGAAATGGTATGGTAAAATATTAATCAGATATCACCTATGCTGAATGGCTAGGAGATCAAAGAAAAACAAAACTAAGAAAAAAAACAGAGCAAGAGTCATGGAGACATGTTATAAGGTATCTGTAAGCAGAGCTGGCACCAGCACAGAGGAGGTGAACCTTCTGGTCTGTGGTACCACCGCCTCCAGCGTGGAAGAGGTGAGCCACAAGGGTGCCAGCAGCACACATCCCCCCACCCCTGTTGAAATGAGAAGACACATAACAAGTCTCAAAACAGACTTCCAAATCACCTAAAGAAACCCCAAAGGGAAATGAGATGGAGCAATCTGATACTCAACCACCTGGACTGCTTGAATTGGCAACAAAAGACAATCTGGAAAAAATGAAATCAGAAATAATTTTTCAAATAACAGCAGAGATTGTGCCCATAGTACAAGACATGATTAATAAATCTAGAGAGGACACAGATAAAAAAATAGAAGAGCTGAGAAACAAGATGGAATCCCAACATAGGAAACAAATGGAATCCACAAAATAGATTTCCAGGAGATTAAAAACTCCATTGAAAGTTTATGCAACAGAATGAGCCAATATGAGAACAGAATTTCAGATATACAAGATAAGATTGCAACTAGTAACCAGGAAAATAAAAATTTCTTTAAAATAGTAAGGCACCATGAGAAATCAATCCAGCAGCTGGTAGATGTTTCAAAGAAGAATAACGTAAGACTGATCAGAGTCAATGAAGAAGCAGGAGAGAGTGCAGACGACATAAAGAAATTGTTCACAGAAGTGAGGGCAGAAAACTTCCCAAGCAGGAGAAAAGAATTTGACACACACATAAGTGAGGCATATAGGACTCCAACAAGCCCTGATCAAAAAAATCTACACATAGGCATATAACAGTTAAGATTCCAGAAACCCAACAGAAAAACACACTTCTACAACAGTTAGAGAAAAGAAACAAATCACATACAAAGGAAAGCCCATCAGAATCACAGCAGACTTCTCAACACAAACACTCAAAGCAAGAGCTTGGAGTGATGTACTTTAAGCCCTAAAGGAAAACAGCCTCCAACGCAGATTGATGTGCCTTGCAAAACTTTTTTTTCAAAATCGATGGAGAAATAAGATACTTTCATGACAAAGAGCACCTTAGGAATTTCATGAATAACAAACCAGTGCTCAAAAAAATTCTAGACAATATTCTAGAGAAAGACAACCAGGATCACAACCCCAGGAAGCCGAGGAGAATGAATCCATCAGGTACAACAAGAAATTAAACACAAAGAGGGAGATTCCAATGAAAACAAAAAGTCATGACAATGATAAGGCAAGATGTATTAGTTATAACCATCAATGATAATGCTCTCCATTCAACAATCAAAAGAAATAGACAGAAAGGGTCATGAAGCAGAATCCAACAATATGCTACATACAAGAAACACACTTACTTCAAAAAATACTCATAGGTTGAAAGTTAAATGGTGGAAAACAATATTCCATGCAACAGGAACACCCCCCCCCAAAAAAAGCAGGACTAGCTATCTTCTTTGCAGACAAAGGGGATATCAAACCAACACTGATTAAGAGAGACAAAGAAGGACACTACACCTTGTAAAGGAAACAATCTCAGAGGAAGAGATGACAATCATAAACACGTATGCACCAAACTCTAGTGTGCCCAACTATGTAAAACAAATACTAACGTACATGAAAAATCAATACAATAGTAGTGAGGGAACTCAATAACCCACTGTCACAAATAGATAGATCAACTAGACAAAAAATAAGCAACAAAATACTAGAACTCAATCAAACTCTTGAACAAATGAACTTTAGAGATGTTTACAGAATATTCCACCCTACAAAATCAGAATACACTTCTTTTCAGCTGCACATGGGTCATTCTCAAAAATAGACTACATACACGCTCATAGAACATGTAAGTGCAAAGAAATTGAAGTTATCCCCAGTATATTATCAGACGATAGTGTAATGAAATTGGAGATTAATAGCAAAAGAAACCACAAAAATTTCATGAACATAGGGAAATTGAACAACACACTTCTGAATAACGAATAGGTCACAGAGAAAATTAAAGAAGAAATAAGACAGTTCCTACAATTAAATGACAGTGACAATACAACATATCAGAATCTATGGGACACAATGAAAACAGTCTTATGAGGGAAATTCATAGCAGTGAATACTCATGCTAGGAAAATAGAGTGAGTCCAATAAAACAACCTGATGCTGATCCTTAAGCTTCTAGAAAAACAAGAACAGGACAAACCAAAAGCTCATACAAGGGAGGAAATTATAAAGATCAGAGCAGAAATCAATGCAATGGAGACTAAGATAAGGATACAAAAAATCAATGAAGCCAAGAGTTAGTTCTATGAAAGAATAAACAAAATTGACAAAACCTTAGCCAACCTTATCAGAAAAAGGAAAGAAAAGGCTCAAATCCATGCAGTTAGGAATGAAAAGGGTGAAATTACAATGGACCCAGCAGAAATCCAGAGGATCATCAATACCTACTTCTACAACCTCCATGCCAATAAGAAGGAAAGCACAGAAGAAATGGACAGATTCCTAGATACATATAAATTACCAAAGTTGAACAAAGAAGAACTAAAAATTATAAACAACCCAATATCAATCAATAAAATTGAAAACGTAGTTAAAAACTTACCAACTAAGACAAGCCTGGGTCCTTATGGCTTCACTGCTGAATTCTACAAGACATTTAGAAAGGAACTACTGCCACTACTGTTTAAACTCTTCAATGAAATTGAAAGAGAAGCAATTCTCCCAAATTCTTTCCTGGAAGCAAGCATCACCTTGATCCCAAAGCAGAGAAAGACCGAACCGAAAAAGAGAACTATAGGCCAATCTCACTAATGAACATAGATGCAAAAATCCTTAATAAGATACTGGCAAATAGAATGCAGAAGATCATACACCCTGACCAAGTGGGATTCATCCCAGGGATGCAGGGATGGTTCGACACACACAAACAATACATGTAAAACACTGTATCAATAGAGCCAAGGACAAAAACCATATGATCATCTCAATAGATGCAGAAAAAGCCTTTCACAAAATCCAACATGCGTTTATGATGAAAACTCCACAATGTATTGGAATAGATGGTCTCTACCTCAATCTGATAAAAGCCATCTATGAAAACCCAACAGCCAATATCATACTAAATGGTCAAAAACTGAAATCCTTCACTCTAAAATCAGGAACAAGACAAGGATGTCCACTATCACCACTCTTGTTCAATATAGTTCTGGAAACATTAGCCACAGCAATTAGACAAGACAAAGAAATAAAAGGAATAAAGATAGGAAATGAAGAAATCAAATTGTCATTATTTGCAGATGACATGATACTCTATATAGAAGACCCAAAGAACTCCACCAAAAGTCTTCTAGACTTAATAATCAAATTCAGTAAAGTAGCTGGATACAAAGTCAACATAGAAAAATCAATAGCTTTCCTCTACATGAAAAACAGACTCACTGAGGCAGAAATAGGGCAAATAATTACTTTTACAATAGCTACCAAAAAACTGAAATACCTAGGAATCAACCTAACAAAAGAAATCAAAGACCTCTTCTCTGATATAGCACTCTGAAAAGAGAGATTGAAGAGGATATCAGAAAATGGAAAGACATCCCTTGCTCCTGGGTAGGAAGAATCAACATAGTGAATATGGTCATACTTCCAAAACTGGTATAGAGATTCAATGCAATCCCAATTGAAATCCTAGCAGCATACTTCATGGACCTTGAGAAAACAATCCAAAAATTCATTTGGAACAAGAAGAGACCTAGAATAGCAAAAGCAATTCTAGGTAACAGAGACACAGTAGGGGGTATCACAATCCCCAACCCACAACTATGCTACAAAGCTACTCTGATAACAACAGCATGGTACTGGCAAAGAAACAGACCTGAGGACCAGGGGAACAGATTAGAAGATGCAGAAACAACAGCAGACACACTCAGTCATCTCATCTTCGATAAAGGAGCCAAACACCCTCACTGGAGGAAAGATAGCCTCTTTAATAAATGGTGCTGAAAAAATTGGGTTTCAACTTGCCAAGAGTAAAACTAGACCTGGATCTCTCACCATGCACTGAACTAAAATTGAAATAGATTAAAGATCTAAATATTAAAACAGAAACGCTGTACATGCTGGAACAGAGGTTAGGTAGAACTGTTGAAGACATTGGTGTAGGAAAAGATTTTATGAACAAAACCTCAGTTGCCCATGAACTAGCACAAACAATCAACAAGTGGAATCTCTTCTTACTAAAAAGCTTAGGCACAGCCAGAGAAACTGCCAACAGTGTGAAGAGAGAACCCACAAAGTGGGAAAAAATCTTCACCTGCTGTACCTCAAAGGTCTACTATCTAGAATCTACAGAGAACTTAAAAAAATTATACCTACCAAATTTAAAGACCCAATCCAAAAACAGGCATCTGAAGTGAACAGACATTTCTCACACAAAGAAGTAGAAATAGCAAATAAACATATGAAAAAATGTTCAACATCACTGGTCATTCGAGAGTTGCAGATGACAACAATGCCAAGATTCCACCTCACTCCAGAAAGAATGGCTGCTATCATGAAATCAACCAATAACAAATGTTGGTGGAGATGTGAGGAAAGAGGAGTACTGCTCCACTGCTGGTAGGAGTGTAGACTGGTGCAACCACTGTGCAAATCAGTATGGAGATACCTCAATGAACTAGGACTGGAAGTCCCATTTGACACCACTATTCCCCTGCTGGGTATCTTCCCCAAAGAATTAAAAGAATCATACCACAGAGATATATGTGAACCCATGTTCATAGCAGCACAATTTGTAATAGCTAAAAATTGGAAGCAGCCCAATTGCCCATCAACTGAAGACTGGATAAAGAAAAGGTGTGTTTTTTAAAAATAAATTGGAGTACTACTTAGCCATTAAAAATGAAAAATTAGAGATATTTTTATCTAAATGGATGCACATTGAAGCCATACTCTTAAGTGAAATAAATAGGACACACATGTGTAAACACCGAATAATTTCTCTAGTGTGAGAAGCTGAAAATGTAAATAAAGACTAAAATGTATAATAGTTAATGTGAAATAGGAAGAAAAGGGGCAAAGAGGAAGTGGGAGGGGTAGGGAAAAGGAAAGAAGGGAATGAAATTAATATGAGAAATTGAAAGAATGGAACAAAGTCTTTGTAACTAGGGAGGGATGGAGAGGTTGAAGGGAGGGCAGGGGAATGGGGATAAAAGAAGAAACAAGATGGATTATGTAAAGGAGCAAATTTCAAAAGATGATTGTCATTATATTGTATACCTAAAATGTGCCAATAAAAATTAAAAAAAAAAACAGCCAAGCAACCCAGTGAAGAAATGGGCAAATTGATAGTATACTGACTTTTTAAATGCTTACAATAATTTTGTAGTGAGACTAAGTTTTATCTCATTTTACAAATGAAAACACAGAGCCTTCGAAGTCAAGTATCCTGTTGAACATTAGAGATTAAAAAGTTGTAGCACTAGGAGACAAAGCCCTGCCTTTTTCTGGCTCTTTTCTAGTCTGTGGCAATGACTGTTCTTCTTTCCCTTGCATGCTTGAGCAGAGGAAAGATATTCTACTCCCTCCTTAACTAAGTGCTCCTGGATCAGCTGGGAAGTTCAAATCCAATTTTAAAGCAATTTTCAACCAATTTTAACTTGTACTAATCAATGGAGATATTCACTTGACATAGCCTTTTAGAAGTAATGCCTTTAATGTTTTCAAAAGTAAAAGGGAGTTTTGTGAAGGTTTCTTTTCTTTCTTTAATTTTGGCATGAGTCATATTGTTCGCAAATTTCACTCAGAGCCAACCATAATCTGACTACATCCTGCTTGATAATAAAATATCTAGTACAGTGGTTTACAGTGAAATATTTAGGATCTACACTTTTGTTTGATTTGAGAAATTTGTTTATTGAAACTTTGAGTAAAATTTTTATAATAAACTTATACATTAAATCAGAGCTCTTCATCTACTGAATTCCTGTAATGTGAGAGGTCCTAGAAACTACATGTTGCCTGATGCTATTGGTCATTGAAAGTTTATTCATTAGATGGGTAGTTTAATGCTATTTTATTAATTAAAAAATAGGTTTGTATAACACTCCAGAGAAAAACTAAATAGTGCCTCTGCTAGAAAAATGTCAGTGGGAATAGATAGGAGTTGGCGGATCTAAAAATATAATCTTCCTGACTTGGGAAGTTTATGCTCTTCTGAGGTACATACTTAGAAAATAATCAAATAGTTATTCATTCAAAATATATTTCATAAGCATGTCCTCTATGTCAAACTCTTGCAAGTATGAGAAATAAAACAAGGAGCAAAATACATAAAAATCCCTACTCTCATAGAGGTTATATCCTACTTGAGGTAACTAACATCCCTCAAAATTAAATAAGATTATTTTGTGATAATTACTATGAAAGAATAGAACAATGTAATCAGATAAAGAGACAAGGGTGATGGGTTTTACTTGAGATAGTGTGGCCAAAGCTCTTTGAAGACATAATCTATCACGCAAAATTCCTACAGGAAGGGTGTTCCAGGCAAAAACAAATACCTTGGTCTTCAGGACAAAAAGAACATGACAAGTTCAAGTGACAGAAAGAAAGACAGTGTGTTTGCAAAAGAATAAGTAAGAGGAAGAGGGGTGGGAAATAGGTATGCTGTGACACAGGCATGAACCCATGATGAGTTTTCTTTCACGCCCCATCTATCAAAGCTTTTAAGAAGTAAATAACATGATTTAATGCACGTTTTCAAAATGATCACTCTGGCCAATGTGCTAAGAACAGACTTGGAATGACAAAAATAAACTCTAGGGACCTCTTAAGAGGCTATAAATACACACGTATATCATTATGTCTCTTGCCTCTTATGGAGAAATAGTATTTCTGCCTTGCAAGAAATAGAGAGAAAAAAAGCAAGGATTCTGATTTCACTTGTCACTTATACTCCAATAGAGAGTAATATATTCAAGCCATACTTCATAGTAGGGGTATGAAATAAGTCACATTTTAGCTACTTGGGCAACTCATTCCTTCAACAAATACATATTAAGTGACTATTAAATCCTATGTTCTGTGCATGGAATAAAATTACAGGAAAAAATAGTACCTTCCAAGATGAGGTTTTTTGATCATAGCTAGAAGACGAACATTTATGCAAATACACATACATCACCACAAACCATGATAAATGCTACAAAGGGAAATACAGTGCTCTCAAAGCCTTACTTATTATATGAACTTTTTTTGAAATGAGTGTGTGGTAATATGCCTTGCCATTTAAGATTAGGAAAAAAGTGAAAGGAGAAAACCCCGACAGAAAAAACCTTCCCTCAATTTTCCAATTTGTGATTAGACTTTCATTGTCAAAAATTACTTATAACTGCACTCCCACTATTGGGGAAAGAATGAATAGTAAAACACTGCATCAAAATAAGTGAGTAATCACAAAAAAATGTAATAATGTCGTAGAAAATCTGTTTCTTACATGGCACAGAGCTGGATTGGTCCTGGAGGGGAGCACTAAGCAAGCAATTACTCTGCCTTAAAGAAATGTCAGTGTATTTTCCTGTAAAACATCTTTTCTGTTTGCCTCCACCATTGTACATCTGAATAAAATACCCTCTCTGTAATCACATACAGAGTTCTACATGATGTCTGTATGCTTCTCTGAGGCAGCTGGTCTTTATAACTCTGTGAATATAGGCACTATGACCATTGCTTTTTAACTTGTCTATCTCCCTTAACTGGACATTGAGCCCTTTAATCATTGATACTGACAGTTATTTCACTGTGATATTACCACGTCTCAAATATGAATGGCATGTGATAGACACTCAATTACAGTTTGATGAATCAATAATACAAGATAGAAAGTAGTAAGTTCCGTTTGTGGCATAGATAGATAGATAGATAGATAGCACTATGGTTATTTTTTTTAATAGAAAGCACTCTTCCAAATAAATCAGAGAAAGCTTAGTGCCAGTCTACAAATGGCAAAGATCACACATGGCAGGAGGAAAGACATACCAAATGAACTGAATGGTATAAAAAAGACATGGCAGTAAGAAAATATGAGTCATAGATATTAAACTTAAAGGATCATGATGTGGTTAGATAAATAAAATACAGGTAGAAGGGGTGGAATGTGGATTAGAAAGGTAGGTGATGGCTGAAGTGTGAAGGTCCTCAATTATCAGTTATCAAACTGAGAGGTTTGATGTCTGACCTCTGGACTATTCTACTATAATATACAGGATTTGAAATCAGAAGATCTGGATCCTAGTCCTAGCTCTGACATTTATCAACTATAAGGAAAACTATTAAATGTGGGTGCTCTGAGTCTGTTAATCATTGATACAATACATAACAATATAGAATATGGCAAGGGAAAATGTAAATAAAGTTCACTTTTATATCTGTCAAATTTGAGTTTTATGTGGCTGGGGATATGTGCATAGTAGTAGATATATATGCCCCAAATAGAGATATCTCATGAACATTAGAGGTATTTGAAGGATTTAAAAGAAGTATAGGATGGTTAGAAATGAAATGCTTTTGATTATTTTTTAAAATTTGTTACACAACATGGTGAATAGAGCTAGCAGTTGAGTACCATACATTTCAATATCATTGGAAGGGTTGACCTCAAATATTCTCATATCAGAAGATGTCAGATGTTTGAGGTTGATTGGTTTCATCAAGTCATCAACATTGAACAGTAAATTCTCAACTTATGAACATTCGAGTTGTGAACTTTCACAGATGCAAATGGACCTCACATTAGGAACAGTCACAGATGCAAATTGCTGAAGTAGCTCAAATGTCTACCTTACCATTTTAATATAACCATAAAAGTAAAAATAGTTTATTTACAGTATTTTTGTGTGTGTGGTTTTATTCTTTACATTGTACGTTTGTGTCAAAGGTGTATAAGACTCACTTTGTTGGACTTACAAATGAATCCAACTTATGAACATTTTCCTAGAATAGAACTCATTTGTAAGTAGAAGACTTATGGTACTCAAAAATCCCATCACTTTGTATCATAATTTATAGTTATTATTTGTCAATGCATAATAAAAAGGAAAGAAGTAGATACATAAACATAGGACAGACAGTTGTACCCATAATTTTTAAATAAAGAAAAATAGAATTTAGTGTCAAAGTCTGGAAAAGATGTTTATTCAAGAATGCTTTTGATAACTATAGATCAAGTTTAAGAAGCATATTTGAAGAACAAAAAACTCACTTTCATTATTAGCCTTCTGCTCCTGAATACTCTTGTGGCCATGGAAATACTAACTCCCCAAACCAATTACCGACTTATGTAATATTTTGCGTAAACACTCAAATATGTATTGCCTCTCATCACAGAAGCCAAAAGTCTAGTGAAAGAAGTAACCAGATTACATATATAA
>NW_004624797.1:1578910-1617242 GCF_000247695.1 Heterocephalus glaber
TCATTGTTTTCTAATTCCATTATAAATTATTTAATTTTAAAATCACTTCTTAAAGAAATACTTAACAATGTTCTCCCATAACTCCGTTTGTAATAAGCTCATCTGATCAGAAGTAGGTGAACAAAGTTGGACCTCTCAGTCCCTCACTCTTCCCTGTATGCTCTAAATTTTTAGAAAAATTATGGCATAGAAGTTTAAAGTGTCACATTCAAGTCACCTGGTCTATCCTGCTTCTGGCTGGGAAGTAGGTCATAAATAATATTATGCAGACATTGTGTAAATATCGGCACCATTTGACTGGGATCTTGATTCCAGTTTATTTTACTTAGGGCCTGAATTTTGTCTCTGTACTGCTTTGAGCTACAGCCTGGAGATAATATTTCAATTCTGAAAGATGTTTCCAAATGTAGTTCTGTCTCCTATATGACTCAAAGTATCACTAACTCCTATACTATGGAAGCACCGCCCAGAAGATCACCCTTGAAAATTTATGCCGATGACAGATTGAGCCAAATACAATAAAACCAGATCACTTTGGACTTTGGGTCCTTTCCCACATATGCAGTATTTCAGGAGAGCCAGTCATTTTGGGCATTGGCACTGTGCATCCCAAGCTTCTTTTTCAGTACTGGTCTGGGCTGCTGAAGTACTGTTCATATCTAGTAGTTAAGACAATAAAAATTGCGAAAAATGTGTGAATGGTTCAGCACAAATTCATTCCCTACTATTGGAAGAACAATGCAAAGCATGTGCCACTTGTATTCTCCACAGTGAAAGGTCTAAGCCAAAATGCATTTTAATTGAATAGTCAGTGGTAGCTCAGTAATATGAAATTTATACAGGAACTTACAATAAGGTACTCCAGCCTCCACAGACATACACAAGTACTTGGAAATGAGGACAACCAGATTGTCTTCAGAACTACTGAAAAATCAACACAGTCATTTTAGAGAAACTAAAATTTTGCAGGCCAGCAGAATTAGACTTTAATCTGATTAACTATATCAATATATCTAAAGAAATAATGGGTCTATGAGAAGGGGAAACTGGGCAGATAGACATAGGAAAAATTATAATCAATGAACAAATATTGATTTTTGGCAGTATCCGTCAAAGCATTGACTAGGTAGGAAAAACCTAGGACAAA
Organism: Heterocephalus glaber; assembly: GCF_000247695.1. The sequence goes on from NW_004624797.1 coordinate 1,580,058, forward strand.
AGATTTTGCATTCTAATTACATTAGCAAAAATATTCATCTCTATTATAATAGAGAAGGTAGCAATTTTGAGACATTGGACATCAAGTGTGTTATTCCCATTGGAAATATTTTATTTGATATGTGTCAATCTTAGTTTTATATCATTAAGTATTTATTTCATAAGACTCACCTTCACTGAATTCAAATCTCATCATGTTTCACAGTTAAGTTTCTTTCTTAAAGTTATATAATTTTTACTTAGCTTTCTATATCTACTACTTAGAAGGAAAGGAAATGTTGGTTATATATTCTATTTCCTATAAAACTTATTTCTAACTTTGATTTAATACACTGGTGCTCTGATTACTATTGGCTTCCATGTAGGCTATCCTGAAAGGAAGGAAGTTCTGATCATACAAAATAAATATTTTGGTCTGTTTTTCAGATGCACCAAAGATTCTAGTTTTATATATTACTATTGTGAGTAATTAGTATGTATATGCCTCTTACTCATGTATTCACTCAGTGTTCTGACAATACCAATGTCTAAGTAAACAGGTTGAAGGCTAAGCCTCAAATCAAAGTACAAGATGTAGCATACTAAATGTTGCCCTATTAGATATTTTGGGAGACAGTCAAATGGGCTTTACATGGGCAGAGTTCAAACCATTTCCAGTGGCATTTGTGATTACTACTAAACATTTAGTTGAGTCTCTATAATTGTTCATAATATTATTTGCCATCTTTTAAGTGTATGTGCTGAGCATAATGTTAAAAATTTTACATAAATTATTTCTAGTATTTTAGTAACTATGTTAAGTGGATGTTATAAGTCTCCCAATTTGCAGATGATGAAACTGAGACTCAAAGAGTTTAAGCAGTTTGCTTTAGGTTTCAAAGAAGGTAATTGTAAGGATCTGGCTTAATCTCTATTCTTTAACTGAAAATCCTGTACTCTTTTAAAACTATTATACTTGTTTTATGTCATCAATACTTTAGATTTATTCACATCTGTACTTAATTATTTGTTTTAAAATCTGTTTTTCAGCTCATGGCTTCTTTCTCAGTTGAATTTCCACCTTCCTGAAGTATGTCTTTTAGTAGTTCTGTCAATGAGGGTATTGTTGTTTATTTGAAAATTCCTTTGTGATAGATGATAGGAAATGGAAACAGATGTTGTGGGAGTGGAAAGGGGATCTGGGGATTGAGTGATATAAGAGAGAGAGGGAAAAGAAGAAGTAAAAAGAACCAAGATGCCATATTCAAGTAAAACAATTCCCCAAGATGAATGTATTATATATTGCAAAGGTACACTCATAAAAAGAGAAAAGCAAATTTTGTTTTATGCACAGCTTTTGTATTACTTAGTATTAGGTTCAGCTTTATGTGCCAAAATAATATAAACAAAATAAAAATGTATTTATCTCCCTCTTCAGTGTAGAAAATCAAGGGCCAGTATAGTGGCTCCATAGTCATCAAGGACTCAGCTTCCAGGTTTGTCTTTATGCTGTATATTTCAAATTAAGCCTTCAATATATTTACTGCAGTTTCAGCCAACACAAAGGTTTGACAGTCTTCTTTCCCTTCTTTGCTCTTATTCCTCCTGGGTGGAATTTGGAATTTGGAATTCTCAAGTGGAACACCTGGTAACAAAAGCTAGAACTTTTATGATGTTTTTTAAACATGTACATTTCTGGACTATGAGTGAGTTTAAATCCAAACCATAATACCACATGCGGGCAGGCCTGTGATTACAAATTCATAGGAGAAACATTTTTCTCTGCCAGCAATACAAGTTAAGTCAACAAATTCCTTCCTTTGTGGTAGTGAAGTTTTCATGTATATTCTCTCATTACATATAAAGCACTTTGAGAAGCCCAGATTTATATGGAGCACTTGATCTCAACTCCCATACCATGCATGGGAGTTAAAATCCAAGCCTTGATTACAAAGATCTGAACCTTCAACATAGCCTGGCAAATCAGAGTGTTAGATCAGGAGTACCACTCTGGATTACAGTACCTCTTTGTTTTGGGCCCCAGGAAATGTCCTTTCTTTCTTGAAAATTCAACTATGCTTTGCAACACTGGGTATTCTGCTTAAGTCCATGAGTTCATTCATTTTTTTAGTCCTTGGGTCACTTCCACAGGAACTTAAACAATGACTGACACAGAGTAGAGGTGTTCAATTATATTCAGTGAGTAAATATATTAATTTTACCCAGAACTTCTGGTATTTGCAGCTGGAAGTGGGGTAAGAATTTTCAAATTACCCAGCCTTTAATATTGCTGGAGTTGGAAATCAAATCCACGTTCATTCCACAATATTATGTCATTATTTATGTTTATAGTTAATAGTGTTTTGAGTATATACATACATATATATGTATTTTTTTAATCGAAATCAGTCTATGGCAACCATCCCCCAGTGAAAGCAGGCAGGGAAATAATATCCATAGAGAAAAATCCTCTCATTCTAACCACCACATTCTAAAATTCTACTGAGAAATTGGATTCTCTAGCTGCATAGGTGCAGTGCAACCAGATTATGCATACAGGTAAATTCTAACTCAGCACTAGCTAAAAACAAAGGAACAGAAGTGCATAGGTCAAACAATTTGTAAGCTATCCCATATTTACTTGCTTTATCTATTCTTATCCCAATACTATTCTACCAGAAATTTTAACAGTGAAATGGGAAAATATAAATATTGGATTAAATATCTTTATTCTTTTCTCAAGAAGCCAGAAGTTAGTCTGTAGCAACATTTGCCATTGGCATTGACATAGTAGGGCTTGTCAGGGCAAAAGAAGAGGTGTGAATAGTGAATAATACATACGTTTTCCCTTCTAGCTCACAGGATCACTCACATTTCTATTGAAATCACAAAGGGAAGTAATGGGTAAACTATCATATTAGCTCTTCAAAATTAGGAGGGAGGAACAGTACATATATAGAATCTATCACTCAGATTCCTCACTCAAAGTAAGAGAAAATCCATTTTTTTATTTTTTTAAATTCTTTTATTGGTACATTTTAGGTATACAATAGGTGTACATTTATCATTGGGTGCTTGTACCTGTACATGATGTATCTTAGTTCTTACTTTTTCCCCATTACCTCTGAGCCCTTCACCCCCTCCAACTTTCCCTATTTACATAGATTTCATTTCCATTTTTTTTTCTTTTCTCATAATTTTTCCTTTCCCTTCTTCCCTTTCCCCTTCCCCTGAGAAAATCTATTTTAAATGTAGAACTCTTTTGGGATTTGTCAGTCAGGAAAATGATCGGGTCTGACACCGATCAATGCATTTATTAAATCGGCTTCAACTAGCAGCTGCAATGAACAATTTAAAGTTAGAAGACCCATTAAAATACCCAAACAACGTATCAACTTTGCTCTGAGTTTACTAAAGCAAAGAAGTGCAACTGTTTAAGGACAATGTACAGTAATGCAAATTGATTGAATGTTATTTATTTCTGTACTATTTTCTTAATGATCCCACTTTCACATTCACACTGCCATATGAGGGTGTATTTTATCAGTTGATTCTGTAGTAATTACAGATATTAAAGAATCAGCACACTGTGGAAATAACTTATTGTGAGACAAACTACTTGGCATAAAATTAAATGATACTGTATATAAAAGTGATCACATTTCTGTAAATTATTTGTGATATGAAAAAAAGGACAAATAGTGAAAGACAAATATGTTGCCTGCAGAGGAAAGAAGAAACTAACAATTACAGACTTGCTATGTTCTAGGCACTGGATTTATCATATTGATATACATGAATTTATTGCAGATAATAAATATCTTAAAATCTGGACACATAATTGCTCTTACTATCCCCATCTTATAGGTGAGGAAATTGAGATATAGGACAGATCCATTCCAGTGCTGGTGCTTGATCTCAAGTAGGATCTCCAGCATCCTCTCATTCACTTTTCTATGCTTCCCTCTCATAGTAAAAAGGGCAAATTATTACAAGATAATTCAGTTAATTTTATTAAGTGTCTTCTCTGTGTCTGCCACTATAATGAGCACTGATGGTATAAAAGGAAGCACAGAATTAAAGAGAAAGGCTTGCAATGGCTTCCAGATATTTTGGAGAACACAGGGACTCCAAAAAGACCTTAATATAATGATCTTCTAAGAAGATCACAGGAAAATTGGAAAATGATATTCACTATATCATAGTTAGCCCTTCTTGGGCTCTGTTTCAACAACAAGACTTCATTTGATCTTTGCCAAGATGGTATACAATGAATGTAACCATAAAAAGTGCATAGGTTCTAAAGTCTTTAAGATTCACTTGGAAGTTATCATGTTTAAGGAGCATTTCTGGCTATTGTAATCAAGAAGTGGTTATTTCCATTTTATTTCCATCAGATCTGACCAACTTGAAATCCCTCAATGCAAAAATATATATGAAAATCTAACATGTTTTCAGATTTAGGAGGGGTACAATAATCTCCAAGAAAAAAAATGTATTAGCAAAGAAACTACAATCCATTAATCAGAAGAGAAGCACCTATAAACCAATTACTAGAAAATACAGTTTATAATCAAATACCTACACAATACAAAGAATAAGTGCTTAAATGAGTCACATAAAGGAGAGAAACTGAGCTTAATGGTTCAGAGATGTCATGGAGACTTTATACCTGAGCTAGACCTTGACAGATGGAGCATTTGAAGTGATGGAAGAGGAGAAGTAAAGGCTTTCCCAGTTTAAAGGGAATGATGGCCTTATGGAGCAGTGGTGTGATACAGAGACCTAAGCAACCCTGAAAATATTTCAGGACAGGGTGTTTCATCAGCCAAAGTGATCTGAGAAGCAAATATTTAATCAAAGGCATGAATCAAATCAGGAAGACCAGAAGCTGAAGGCCAGAGGAGACAAACTTTGGGAACTGGAGAGTGCCAGGAGCAACTGAGATCCAGATACAGTATATGTTTTTATTTTTTTGTTGGTTGCTGTATTGGCCTTTGCATGGAACTACCTCTTCAATTTTTTTTCTCTTTTCTTTTGACAGAGTCTTGTTAAGTTGCTAACTTTCCCAAGTTCAGTTCAAACTTGCAATCTCCTATCTCAGCCTCCCAGTATACTGGGATAATAATCATGTGCCACCATCCCTGGTTCAGGGATTGTGTTTCATGCCTCAATTGACCTGGGCTTGAATTATACTTGGCCATGTATCTATTATGTGAGCTTTGTCAAATTATCTAATTTTTCTAGTTCATTTTCTTGTCAGTGGAATAGGGATAATACCTACAATGTGCCATGTTATAGGACTATTAACATAAGCAGGAAAAGTTTCTGTGATTTTCAATAAGCTATAGACAGCTGCCTACAGTAATGAAACAGAAGTCTTATAGGTTATAGATGTTTGTTTAAAAATACATTTTTAAATTATGACAAATTCCTTTCTCTCATACATGCCCAGAAGACACTCGTTCCTAAGGAGAACTACATTACTGATAAGTAGATAAGAATGGGCCATATTGTTCAGTTATTTAGGTGCTGTAGAAATGTTAAAATCCCATTTATCTAGGAACTTATCTCAGTATTCAGAGTATGAGGTGATGAACAGTATCAGTAGAAATGGAGAGAAAGGAAGAAATTTGAAAGATATTAACAGATAATAAAATAAAGGAAATATTTTAAACTTTAACTATACTGTATTATGATCATCACAATGAAGTTTATTATCATCTCCATCATCACCCCAGGTGTATTTTAGAACTCCAGAACTTGTTCATATTATATCTGAAAGTTTGTATCCTTTGATTAATACCTCTGAGTATTAATCACATGCTATTGTGTGGATGAGGAAAAATGAATCAGTAAGAAGAAAAGACAAAATGTGAACCTAGTTATGTTTGCCATTAAGTTTATTCTCCTCTGATTAGCTATTTGCAAAAATGGAGGGAAAGGTAGAGTAACCATAGGGTTTTTTTTAACTAAAAGTTTGAACAGAGTAGAAATTGGCAAGCTGCTTTGGGAAATTTAGCTAAAAAAGAATGTTAATAATAGTCACATTCTCAACACTGAGACATAATACCCAAAACCAAAAACTTCAAGGAGAAGTTTATTGTTGCTCATGATTTTAGTCCAGTGGCTCACCTCTTCAGCCCATACAGCACCTTCCTAGCAGCAATTCAGCTATAACATCCCTAAAATCCAATAACTCTCAAAACATATGAGTTTTGGAACCATTTTATATCTAAATCATAGCATTCCTCCACTGGCTCCCAAAATACTCAGCCACAACTCTTTATGCAAGATGCTTGTATTTCATCTCTAAGAGTCACAAAAGTTTCAACAGTTCCATCATTCATGATTTCTCTCTTGGGGTGGCTTTGCTCACTGACTATGATGTTGGTCAGCAGCTGTTCCATGTTCCTGGCTTTTCAGCCTCCTCAGGTCTCCACTGAACTTTTATCTTCACTCTCACGGTTTCACACACTTTCTTGTCAAGGGTGCACTGCCTGGCCTTCCACACCTACTTCTGAAATCTGGGTGGAAGCTTCCTTTACCCCATTACCCTTGCATTCTACATGTCTGTAAAACCAGAACCATGTGGATGATGCCATGGTCTGCTACCACCTCAAGCAGTAGTTAGGCCCCTTGGACCATGGCTATAGCAGCCTCTGAGTGCCTGGATGATTGAATTGAGTGCTATGAACCAAATCTTAGGAAACCAATTTGCTAGCCAGCTATTCTGGAGCAGCATGCCCTGAAGATCACTTCTCAAAGCAAAGTCTCACTTTTGCATCCTTGAGGCTGCATGATTTCTGAAATTCCCTCAAGGCACCTTTCCTATTATTCTGATCCAAAGTACTAGTCTTCTTTTATATGGTAAGCTTTTTAGTGACCAAACTCTCCTCTGCTCTAACTTTTCATGTACTTCCTTTCTGGAGAAACTGGAAACTTTTTAAATTGGCATTTTGATCTGATTTTCCTTATAAAAGCCACCAACAGTGCCCATGCCACAGCTTGAATAATGGATGGCTTTGAAATCTCCTCTGCTATATATATATAATTTTTTTGGTACTGGAGATCAAACTCAGGATCTTGCTCTTGCTAGGAAGGCCCCGGGATCACTGAGCTAAATCCCCAGCCCCTCCTCTGCTATATTAATTAGTCTGTCACCCTTAATCTCATTCTCCCACAAAATCCCAGGATATGTGCAATACTCAGACAAAGTTTCTGCAAGTGCATAACACACATGGCCTCTCATTGAACTTCCAATGCAGTTCTTGTTCCCAACTGAAACCTCCTAAGTCTGGTCTTTACTGACTGTGCTTCTGTCGCATTTTTGGTCCTCTGAGCTTCTATTAGAATCTATCTTCTGAGCTCCTACCAGAATCTACCATCAAGCTTAGAATATAGTATTCTCACTCCTTTTTACCTAACACTTCCAAATTTTTCCAAACTCCTCCTGAAAGCTTGTTCCAAAGGCTTCTGAACAACATGGGCCAGGTATACACAAGAATGACCCCAGTTCTCTGGTAGAAAATTATGTCTTAGTCATTTTATCATGACTGAGACACAATACCCAACAATCACAGCTTAAAGAAGAAGTTTATTTTGGCTCACATTTTCATTCCATAGTTGGTTGGCTCTAAGGCAAGAAGGCTTGGTGGATGGTTCTAGGGGAGGAAAACTTCTCATGTTACAATGTCTAGGATGCAGAGAGTGAAGGGATGACCTGGGTAGGAGACAAGAAAGAACATATATTTCCAGTGATCTGACTCTTCCAACCAGACCCTGCCTCCTAACAGGAAGTAAGCTATAACTCCCCCATAATTCAGTAGTGTTGGCAACATGTAAGGCTCTGGGGCCCATTTTAAATCTAAATAAGTATCATTTTGCATCTCTGAGAATTTGTCTACTAGGCATCAAATAGAACTGTTAGTACAGAATTAGTGAATTAAATACAAAGTATTTGACTGCTATGATCTGAATGTCAGAAGTGACTGTTAAGCTTAATTTTTTATTTTATTGGCTTGGGAGATGCCCAGGAGTTTAGTATAACACACTTCTGAGTACATGTGGGTGAGTTTTGGAGGTATGACTTTGGGTAATATAATCTGGTCTCTGAGCCCTTATGGTGCTATTTCTGGCTCTGCTTCTGACCACCATGACATGAGTAGCATTCCTCCACCAAGCACTTCTGCTACGATGTCTGTCTTAGAGCCAGATGGCTATGGACTGGACCATTTGAAACCACAAAGCAACTGAAACATTTCCTCCTTGAAGTTGTATATGTCAGACATTTGGTCAGAATGACAAAAATCTAACCAATATATGTGTCATCCCAAAATCCATATGTTGAAATATTAATCCCCTAGGTAATGATATTAGAATATTGGGCCTTTGAAAGGTGATTAGACCTTATGAGTGGGATCCTCAGAAATGAAATTATTAGTTCCCTTACAAAAGAGGCCCCAGAGAGCTGCTTCATTCCTTCTGCCATATGCAGTTGCACCAAAGAGTGCAGTCTAAGAAGTGGACACTTTTTAATTGCATAATTTTCTGGCACTTTGATCTTGAACTTCCCAGTACCCAGAGATAACAATGAGAAATATATTTTTGTTGCTTATATGCCACTCAGTTTATAGTACTTTTGTTGTAAGTTGCCCAAGTAAATTTATATAAAATACTTGATTAGTATTGTAAATCATTTATGCAATACATCCACTTGATGATTTTCTGCTTAAAATAGTACAGAGTGAACTTGGCATAATAATATAAAGACCATTTTTAAACAATAATATTTCAGTTATCCTTTTTATTATTGACATGAGCTGGCAATTTTAAAGATATCAGAAAGTTAATTCCTCTGCTTGTCCAGGAGTATCATTCCATCAATTCCCTCTCACAACCTTGTGTACATTTCGGGGATCCACATCTTTGTAGTGATAAAGTTCATGTTCTGTCATTTAGAGCTGTTTCTTTTCTAAAATTTTTTTACCACAGCTTTCAGTAAGAAATGTATTTGACATCATGACATATTATAAACACAAATGTGACATATTCACTCAAGATAGATAAAAATAAATGGTATAAAGAAAGATATACACATACATATTACCATATAACTGACAGAAAAGTTCCATGAAGTAATACTGCTCTTATGGTTTACATCCAAAATGTCCCCAAAGTGTCATGTTCAGAGATGAAACCTGGTCAGAAGGTGCAGGTGACTGAGGACTTGCCTTGGAAGGATGTGCTTCTGTCTCTGGATCTTGCTTTTTCTCTCTGCTTTCTGGACACCATCTTCCTGATGAGCAGATTTTCTTTGCCATGTTGTTCTGTCATGCCATTTCTGTCTTGGAGCCTGACAACTATGGACTGAATCCACTGAAACTGTGAACCAAAATAAGTCTTTCCTTTTTAAAACTGCACATGCTGGATAATTTGTCCCAGTGAAAATAAAGTGATTAATACAAAAAATTAATACCAGGACTGGGGTCATTATATGAGTGTATCTGAAGATGTGGTTCAGAACCCTTTGCAACTGGTTTGCAGTTAGATTGGAAAGATTGGAAGATGCAGGGTAGCAAAGCCCAGAATTTTTTGAGTGGTGTTTTATGTTCAATACACAGACCTCAAAAGACAAAAATCTGGTTTTTTTTTAATTCTTTTATTGGTACATTTTAGGTATACAATACGTTTATATTTATCATTGGGTGCTTGTGCCTGCGCATGATGTATCTTGGTTCTTATTTTTTCCCCATTACCTGTGTGCCTTTCACCCCCTCCACCCTTCCTTATTTACATAGAATTTATTTCCATTTTTTTATTTTCTCATAATTTTTCCTTTCCCTTCTTTCCTTTCCCCTTCCCCTCCAACTTCCCCTACCCCTTTGGACCCTTTCTTCCTATTTCAAATTTTTAATTATTCATTTTAATCATTTTAATCCTTATTTACACTTTCAGTTTCTCACACTAGAGAAACTATTCAGTATTTACACGTGTGTCCTATTTATTTCACTTAAGAGTATGCCCTCAATATGCATCCATTTATCTATAAAAGTCTCTAGTTTCTCATTCTTTATGGCTAAGTAGTACTCCATTTTATAAAAAAACCACATCTTCTTTATCCAGTTTCCAGTTGATGGGCACTTGGGCTATTTCCAAGTTTTAGCTATTACGAACTGTGCCGCTATAAACATGGGTTCACATACATCGCTGTGGTATGATTCTTTTAATTCTTTTGGGAAGATCCCAGCAGGGGAATAGCTGGGTGAAATGGGACCTCTAGCCCTAGTTCTTTGAGGTATCTCCATACTGACTTCCACAGTGGTTACACCAGTCTGCACTTCCACCAACAATGGAGAAGGGTTCCTTTCTCCCCACACCCCCGTCAGCATTTGTTATTGGTTGATTTCTTGATAGCACCCATTCTTTGTGGAGTGAGGTGGAATCTCAGTGTTTTTTTCACCTGCATCTCTCGAATGACCAGTGATGTTGAACATTTTTTCATATGTTTATTTGCTGCTTTTACTTCTTTGTGTGAGAAATGTCTGTTCATTTCAGATGCCCATTTTTGAATTGGGTCTTTGAATTTCGGGGGTCTGATTTTTTTCAATTCTTTATATATTCTAGATAGTATTCCTTTGTCTGAGGTACAGCTAGTAAAATTTTTTCCCACATTGTAGGTTGTCTCTTAGCTCTGCTGGTGGTTTCTCTTGCAATGCAGAAGCTTTTTAATAAGATGAGATCCCAGTTGTTGATTCTTTGTGCTATTTCCTATGCTACTGAGGTTTTGTCCATAAAGTCTTTTCCTATGCCAGTGTCTTCAAGAGTTCTACCTAACTTATCCTCCAGCAAATTTAGTGTTTCTGTCTTAATATTTAGATCATTGATCCACTTTGATCTTAGTTTAGGGTATGGTGATAGGTATGGGTCTAGTTTTAATCTTTGGCAGGTTGAAATCCAGTTTTTCTAACACCATTTGTTAAATAAGCTATCTTTCCTCCAATGAGAGTGGTTGGCTCCTTTGTCAAAGATAGGTGGTTGAGTATGTCTGGAGTTGTTTCTGCATTTTCTAATCTATTCCACTGATCCTCAGGTCTGTTTCTTTGCCAGTACCATGCTGTTTTAATCACAGTAGCTTTGTAGTATAATTTCAAGCTGGGTATTGTGATACCCCCAACCATGTCTCTGTTGCTTAGAATTGCTTTAGCTATTCTAGGTCTCTTCTGGTTCCAAATGAATTTTTGGATTATTTTCTCTAGTTCTGTGAAGTATATTGTTGGAATTTCAATTGGCATTGCATTAAATCTATATAGTAGTTTTGGAAGTATGGCCATTTTCACTATATTGGTTCTTCCTACCTAGGAGCAAGGGATGTCTTTCCATTTTCTTGTATCCTCTTCGATCTCTTTTTTCACAGTGCTGTAGTTTTCAGTGTAGAGCTCTTTTGCTTCCTTTGTTAAATTGATTCCTAGATATTGCATTTTTTTGGATGCTATTGTAAAAGGAATTGTTTCCAGAATTTCTCTCTCAGTGAATCTGTTATTTGTGTATAAGAAGAGTATTGGTTTTTGAGTGTTGACCTAGTATCCAGCTACTCTACTGAATCTGTCAATTAAGTCTAGAAGTCTTTTGGCAGAATTTTTTGGGTCTTCTATGTAAAGTATCATATTGTCAGCAAATACTGACAGTTTAATTTCTTCCTTTCCTATCTTTATTCCTTTTATTTCTTTCTCTTTTCTATTTTCTGTGGCTAATGTTTCCAGGACTATATTGAACAGGAGTTGTGATAGTGGGCATCCTTGAAAGACAAGAATCTTTATAGAAAAGATGGAATTAAAGGTCTGGCTTAGGAAATTTCCATTTGGAATAAGATTCTTTTTTTTTTTTTTTGACTGTTTGACTGGTGTCCATGTACATTATGCTCTGGTAGAAATTCATCTCCATTTTGCCCTTGTCTTAAAACTTTGAGTCAGATTGAGATTAACAGTAGTCAGCTAATAAATCTGGTGAAGGAAAATTCAAAGCAGATCAATATTTAGGCTGTGGCACAGATACTGCTGGCAGCTTTGAACCAGATGTACAATGAGAATCAGGAGCAAATGTTAGAGCTGAATGCTTTGAAAAATTTATAATTTTTCCAGGAAAGAAGCACCTGTAAAATTGAGACAAAGGAGAACATGCTGCAGAATATATTAGAATTTGAAAGAACCAAATTGCTGTGTAAAGGGACAAGAAGAAAGATGCCTTGAAGCATCTCAAAAATCATCAATAACCCTACCCCTCACAGGCTGAAAGGGGCAATACTATAAAACCTTTCATTTGAGAAGAAAGTCCTTGAGATGCCTGCTCATTCAATGCTGCCTAAAGATTTACATCCTAAATTTATCTATCCAGGCTGTCCGAGGGCACTGCATCCACAGCTTAAGAGGGCCCAGATGCTGCTCTGCCTGTCAGCTGACTTTGGCATCATCCATGTAGTGCTTATTTTTGGGTGTGCAGAATTCAAGAGTTATGGGGTCATGTATACTTCCACTGAGATTTCCAAAGAAGGCCTAACAGGTCAGAAAAAAATGTGTGAAAGGCCACAATCCCTGCCAGGAGCCCATAAGAGGGCAGTATGTCAAGCTATGAAAGTGAAGCTGATGGTTCAACCCCTGAAAGTTGGAGATGACAGTACTGAGGAATGTCTGTTGAGGAAAGCCTCAAGCAGTTAGTGGAGCCAGTCCAAGTGAGAGGCTATGTGGGCTGTAACCTGCAGGGACTTGGAGGTAGGGTACCCAAGACCATTGAAATTCACATTTATTTGCAACCTGTCCTGGGTTTCAAACATGGAGCCATGGGTTTTAGTATTTTCCCTGCTGGGTTTCAGTCTTACTTTTGTCCAATTTCTGTCTATTTCCCTATTTCTTCCTTTTGGATTGGAATATTGACATTTTAAGTGTTTGACTTTGTAATTTTTTCTGGGGCCCAAGCTAAAAGTTTGCCTTGTGTCTCAGAGGTGAATTTGGACTTGAACTTTTCAGCAGTGCTGGAACTGTTAAGACTTTGGTGACTCTTAGAGATGAATTAAATGCATTTTCAATAATGAAATGGAAATTAGCCTTTTGTGGGCCAGTAGTGGAATATTAGTGTTAACATTTAGATTTAAAATGTCTCCCAAAGTCTTATGTTCAGAGGTGAGACATGATCAGAAAGACTGGGTTACTTGTAGCATCTCCTGAAAAGCTGTATTCTTCCTACGGGCTCCTCCTTTTCTCTCTTTTTCCTGGCTGCCAGCTTTTCTCTGCCATACCACTCTGCCATGTTATTTATGCCTTGGAGTCAGCTGACATGGACTAAGTTCATTGAAACTATGAGCCATAATAGGTCTCTCCTCTTTAAAGTTGTTGGTGTCAGGTATTTTGTCCCAGAGATAGAAAAATGACAAGACACAAGTCAATAGGCTGTTGAAATAATTCAATTCAGCATGTTGGTAATTTGATAGCAATGAAGAGAAGTGAGGAGGATTCAGATTATGGATAGGATTTTAACATATAACTTAATGGATTTCTGTAAAGAATGTGGTACAAGGGAAAAAGTGATAAAATATAACTCCAAGTATTCTACCATGTATAATTGAAAGGGTTGAATTAACTGATACAGGGAAAATTGAGAACACATTTGGAGTGAAAGGACAATAGGAGTTAAGCTTTGGTCTCTTTCTAAAACACATAATCACTTCACAGCTAAAATATTTTTTGATTCTAAGATAATATTCAAACTCTTTAGAATAATATAACACTATCATCACTGTGGGAAATACACTCTATAAAATGAAAAAAGGAAATAAGTTTTTCTAAATTCATTTCACAGCTCACTAATGGATTATGACGCACAGTTTAAAAACTATTTCACTACAGTATTGCACCTGTCAGCTTTCCCATTGCTGGACAAAATATATGGACATCTCCAAGACAAATGAGGAGAGATTTATTTGGCTAATGGTTTCAGGGGGCAAAGCTGCTTAGCTCATGATGTCTGGGAATCACAGCAGAGGAATGGTTAGGACCAGATACATTGCACAAAGTCGCACCTGCATGGCCCACCTGGACACATTCAGAAGTATAATTTGCTAATCCCCTGGGTCACATTCAAGTCAGTGAAGTTGATAAGACAGTTTGTCTGTCACATATGTAGTACAGCATTCTCACTTTGAGATATAACAGTAGTTGGACAGAATATAGGATGATGGAGAGATGTCAGTCTGGATTTAAACATTAGGCACAGGAATTCTCAAATTAGAAGTGCCTTTTTGCACCCTGAATTTGCATTGTTTTTTCTCTATGTTTTGCTCCAAATAGCTTTATTTGCCCCATCCAAAACCCTTGAAAAAAAGGTTGTTTTTATTTTGTTTTAATTTGCTTTCTTTTGTTTTTGAAACTTACTAACAGTATTCAAGTAGTATTTTGACACCATCCTGGACTGAAGTGACATGGTTAGTTTTTGAGGGAGAAGCAGAAGTCTTAATTCACTTGTCTTTGAGGGGAAAAGTCTTTGTAATTTATTCAGAGCAGGAGCCAGGCAATGGGGAAAGAATTTATACTGTAATCCTCAGAGGAGTAGAACATGAATTGAATTAATGTTTCTTCATGATATGGGACTCTCTTCTTATGAATAAAATCTTTTGAGATCATTTGGAAGTTGGAATCATTTTTCTCTTTTATTACTTTTTCTGGTGCGTTGCTTTGAATATTTGGTTTTATACTGGCAGTGAGTGATGACCAACAAAGCCTGACTATGTAATACCATCTTCCTTAGTAGATTCTATTTAGCAGACTTTTTCCAGTATGGATAGCTGCAGGAACCAGATCACACATGTCATATAATTTGGTTTAGTCATTTAATAATTTCTTTTGAACAATTCATAGAATTATTTATATATATATTACCTATGTCTATGGTCCCTTGTTAAATGGAAGATTAAAAGTGCAACCCATTCTAAGTGTGTACCTGCACAGAGTTATGATATTAATTGGCTAATTCCACCAAAATACTAAATAAAATAATTCAAAATTAATCAAAATGAAAAATAAACAACATTTACCCAGGGTTTTATGAAGTTTCGGCAGGTTGAACAAAAACCACTTTGATTTGTTTGACTTAATCAGTCATGTAGTTCAAAGTTTGCCTTTTGCTCCCCCTAATGAAGCTTTATTATGCATCATAACTAGTCTATATATCTTCTTCCTAGCACAGACCATTTAAACTATTTCTTTGTCTGTTTTTGACCAGCTGGGGAAGATTTAGCTATTTACAAAGTACTGAGATGAATAGTTGTTTGATTAAAATGACTAGCTTGCCTGAACTACTCTTGTTGCACTACACCGGTTCAGCAATTTGAATGAGTCAATTAAACTAATCAGTCAATTTTATTTAAGTTCAAATGAATATGGTAGTTATAAAAACCTGGAAAATATTTTATTGAATTCTTCCAGCTATAGAGTCATATCATTTATGGATAAAAGAGTTAACTGTCTGTATTACCCAGGGTTCTCCAGAGAAACAAACAGCAGGACATAAAGGACATAGATTTAGATCTACGTGCATGCGTGTGTGTGTATATCTGTATTTATATATGTTCTTTAATTGTGTATACACAGGAGGGAGAGAGAGAGAGAGAGAAACAGAGAGAGAGAGAGAGAGAGAGAGAGAGAGAGAGAGAGAGAGAGAGAGAACAAACTAAGATTTGCAGTCAGCAAGCTGGAGAGCCAATATTTTGCTCCTGTTAGAGACCAAATCACTCAGAACTAGAAGAACCAGTGGTGTAAGTACCAATGTAAAAACTGGCAGGCTAAAACATAAGAAGAACCAGTTTTTGAATCTAAGTCCAAAGGCTGGACGAGACTAACATCCCATCTCACAATGTTAGGGAGCAGGGGTTCCCTTTCACTGAACCTTTTTTATTTTATTCAGGTTTTAAATTAATTGGATGAGAGTAACCCACATTAGAGAGTGCAATCTTCCTTATGCAGTCTACCCAATGAAATGTTAATCTTACCCAGAAACACATTCACAGATACACCCAGATAGTGCTGTACCAAAAGTCTGGCCACTCCATGGCCCAGTCAAGTTGAAACATATTAACTGTCATACTCTCCCTGATTGGTTTTTTCTACTGATTATTAAGGCAGCCTCATGATATTATCTTCTTAAAAGTATTATGCACATGGTATGAGCTGGCTTCATTTATAGCTGCAGTCTGTAGCAGCCTCAATGCTGTGACATAATTGAATACCAGAATATCCCCTCAAACTAAAAATAATCCTCAAAACTAATTTACCAGTGTTTCTGAAATTGCACCATGAGAGTTGCTCTTCTGGGGTAAAGTAACGTGGGTGACGTGCACTAAAAGGTAAGTATCTATGGAAAGCAAACACACTAAGTGCTTGTCAGCATTGACATAAATTAGTTTTGTAAGTTTGTCAGATAATTTAAAAGTCTCTTTATAAATATGAAGTGAGAAAGGAAGGAATTAAGTTGGGAGTACATCTACAAGGTGTGTGTGTTTGTGTGTGTGTGTGTGTGTGTGTGTGTACCTGCACTTGTGCTTAGGGGATATATTAGGGACAACTGTAGACACTTACCAACAGGAAGGCTATACTTGAAATACAGAAAGAGCAGCCACAGGACAAGTAAGAAGAAATTAAGGATATGCACTATTTTACACTTTTTTAAACTCTTTTTGTTATATGATGAAGATCAAAAACAACCAAGGAATTGAGTGAATAAGAATTTCTGTAATTTGTTGAAAGGTAAAGATTGAGAAATATTACCTTCTTATTCAGGAGCTACAATGATGTATATCTGGCCACTCATATGCAAATCAACTTCTTCCTTAGAGCCAGTCTATATCTTCCAGCAATTCTGCTACCTCATTCATCTTCTGTCCACTGCTGAAGATCTACGTAAAGCTCAGTTACATATGAGAATTTTATTTACATAGACAGTTCAGCGTTTGTGCATGAAAACCAGAAGAATCCCTATGGTGAATTCAGACTGAATCCTAGCTTTAGAAATCATAATGAGTGACACATAGTGAAATTGCTCAATGTTCCCCAAACCATGGAACATTAAGGAAGCAGAAGGAGGTTGTTTCACTGGATATGTTTTCTGTTCTCTTAATTAATCATTGTCTACACAACAGCACTGTACAAGACGCAGCAAGTCTTACCAAGAAGACCTACCGCAAGCATAAATTAATTCTTCTGCCTCTTTACTGGCCAACTGAGAATGGTTTGTGGGTGGTCAAATGATATTAATTATCTATGACAAAGGGGAAGATGCTCTTAAATGAACCAAGAGGTAGAATTTGGCCTGATATATTATGCAGAATGAATTCCCAATGAACACTAATAGTCTTTATAACTGCCACAGAAGAGGCTGGCTAGGTAAATATAACAATTAGTTTATGCTCAGTGGGTGGGAGCCAAGTGAGCAGAATGGAAAGTATTTATATTTTTTTATTCAAAAGTGATTAAGAAGATTAGCAAAAATTAGAACAGAGAATGGGATCACAGTGGCCACATTCCGTGAACAAACTACAAAATCAATTCAGATACCACAGACAGACCATTACAAAATATTTAATAACACCTATGTCTGTCTACTGATCCCACAAAAAGCAAAGATTAATAAGATCAATGTCACATGTTGGTAAAATCCTTTGCACAAGACTCTCCCTTGGTTGAGTTAAGGATCAGTGTCTGATACATGATTAATTTGTAGAAGAGAAAATATTTCCATTAAAGTAGCCACCACCTTCATCCATTCTTTTGCTACTGAGTAAGAAAAAAACCAGCCTCCATACCCAGGAACAGATATGACACTTGGCTTTGGTGCTAGAATTAACCTAGCAGTCAGATCTAGGCTATGTTATTTTTTTGTGGGATGTAAACAATCTCACAGAACTCTAATATCAGACAAAGTCAGTCTGAGACCACAATAAATTGAAAAAAATCAGGTGTTATGATTTGGATCTAGAAAGACCCCCAGCATTCATATGTTGAAGGCTTGGTTGCTAGTTCAACAATGTTCAGATGTAGGGTTTTTTGGTAAATGATTGGATCATGAGGGCTCTAACCTCAATGACCTCATCAATAAATTAATCCATTGGTAGGGTAGATTCATAATTTGATGGGCTATTGGGAGGTGATGAAAACTTATGAGGCGAGATCCAATTTATGAGGGTGGGTCCTTGTGGGTGTAGCCCTTGAGATTATATCTTGTCCCTAAGCTCTTCTCTCCTCTCTCTCTCTCTCTCTCTCTCTCTCTCTCTCTCTCTACACACACACACACACACACACACAGACACACACACACGTACACACACACAACTCTTTCTGCTTCCTTTCTGCCATGAAGTGAGCATCTCTGGCCCACAATGAGCTTCCTGCCATGATGTTCTGCCTCCATACAGACCCAGAAATAATACAGCCAAATAAGCCAAGTGATTATGAACTGAAACTTCTGAAATTATGAGCCTAAATAATTATTTTCTTTTTTGTAATTTTTCTTGGGTATTTTATCACTGCAATGGAAAGTTGACCAATATATAAGTCCACTTCTGAGAGCAAACAAAAACATTAATATTCTCTCCCCCCCCCAACTCCCCCTCTTCTCTTCTCTTTGTTGGCTGATATGATCAATGTGATTACTGCTTCTTTACCAATTACAGCTTTATCTCATTTTAGTATTCCCTGTATCTAGATAATATTTATTGAGACACCCAACCATAGAATTGTTCTTACTTCCTGACAGCACCCAGATGCAGAGAAAATTGAAGCTTCCTTGGAACCAATGCTTAAATTTTCTAATGAGTCTTTTGTATCAGACATCCAACCATTCCTTGTGATTTGTGTTCACCTTCATTGCAATGAGTATTAAACCCAACTTATTCCACTACAGATGTATTCCTAGTGGTCTTTGGCTAAAGAATATGACATTACCTGAAAGAAGTTAGAAAATTGTAGGAGCAATGGTTGGTGCAGTGGCTAAATGAACAAACTCTTATCCCCTTGTCTTTTGTTCTTCTCCCTATGTAATTTCCAAATCATTAAGAATCTACACAAAATTTATATGACCACTCACACCACAATAAATGTTTTGGTTATTCTTGGAGATTCCCAATAAATAAGGCTTTTCAGCAAATTTTATCACTGTAAGTGTACAGGCCGTATATGTCAGTGCCCACTCTCTGAAGGACTTTGTCTACTTCAGTTGTTCTACTAATGCCATTACTCAACTGTAAACAGTAAGTCTATTCCAGTAAATATCTTTTCAGATAGCTGTTTAAAATTTATGGATTATCTACTACTATGATATATCAAAGAAAGAAACTTTTCTCATTTTATTTTGTCTTTTTTTGTGGTACTAAGGATTGAACCCAGAGCCTTTGCACTAAAGTATACTCACAGCCCTTTTCTTTTCATTATTTATTTTGAGACAAGGTCCTGATAAGTTGCTTAATTGCCTAGACTGGGCTTTAACTATTTGTAGCCCTCCTGCCTCAGCCTCCCATAGTGCTGGTATTCAAACATGTGCCACCATGCCTGGTGGCTATTTTCTTTTTTTTAATTTTCTATTTTTATTGAGCCCCTACTGTTTACTAGGCACAATTTTAGATTGTGGTAATGCAGTGAAACAACAGACTGAATCTTTGCCCTTTTTGAGTTTACATTCTAGTGAAAGAAACAGAAGCATACTGGTAGGCAAATTAACAGTTCAAGTACCACTTCCCTATTTTTCTTGACAACCCATTCTAACTCATCTCTCTTTCCTCCCAAGTTCTGTATTAATAGCTACTCCTGTCACAAAATTTTTGTGCTTAATCACGCATTGTTCTGTAAGATAATTTTTGAAGAAACAGCAATTTTTTTAAAAAATGAGAGTAACAGATAGGAACATTATGCGAAGCAGCTATTTTCAATATCATATAGAAGGAGGAAATACAGTAAGTTCCCGACTTATGAAGGAGTTCCTTTTCAGGGGGATGTAAGTGGGATTCGTTTGTAAGTCCAACAAAGTGAGTCTTATGCACCTTTAACACAAATATAGAATGTATATTGCATTGTTCTTCTTAGCAATCCCCTCCACATCACCACTGCTTTTCCTCTTGCTTCTAAACATCCTGGGCTCTGATTGAGCACTGTATTACTGTATACTCTCACACTGTACAGTGAGCACACAGCAGCACAACTATGACAATGTCCGGCAGACATGTGAGCTACTTCCGTGATTTTTTCACAACTATGAATGTTCATATTGTGAGGTCCGTTCACATCTGTGAAAGTTTGCAACTTGAAAGTTTAGTAAGCAGGGGACTTATATTCATACAGATGATGTATGTCTAAAAGAGAACTTGGTAGTTGCTCCAGAAAAGCAGATTTCAGCACTACATAAGCAGCTACATTCTTAAGTCAGCTGTCTAATACCTAGTGGCCAATTTTGAGAATTAATGAGATCTCTACTGCTATGGGTATTCAAACAAATACTAGGAAGTCTCTTCACTGACATAAACTAGAAATCTTTAAGCATCAGAATGCAGGTTGAATTATATGCTTTGTACGGGTGTTTCAGATTCTAAATATCAATGACATTTTGCACCATTTTCTATTTTATTTATGTTTATAAGGCACTCTTCCTCCCCATCACAGTAGAAGGTAATTGTGGCAAGAATTCTGTCTTTCTTAGTATTGTATCCCTCAGATTCCTACTTTGTATAACACAGTTCCGGAACTACAGTGAGAGCACAATAGTTATTTCCTCACTTTAATATTCCCACTAGAAGAAAGCCACTGGTAACTGGGTCACCACACTTTAGGATTTCCAGTACTAGTGGGCAAGATCTGAGTAGAAAATATAGTGCTGAAGTCATTATACCTCATGCATTTTTTCTCTTGAGGTTATATTTTTAGAGCCCCAGTCTTCTATGATAATAAGCCATGCGTGTTTTCTCACACATTTGTTGCCATATTCACATAAGTAGCCAACTCATCAAGCATCCTGACCTTATCTACCAACTACAACCATGACCCTGACAGTAATCAGCCTCAGACTTTTCTATACATCCTTTCTCTCCATCTTATATTCATACTTTGTCATGCTCCCTCTTTATTCCACTGGAACAAATACAGAAGCATGCTTGCACACTAGTCAAAATGATATTAATCCCAAGTTCTTTCAAGCCGCAGAGAAACTATGTTAGGTCTTTCTATGGGCTGAGCAAGCAAACATCTACCTACCTAGTTGATTGATGAAGTGCCCATTAATTAGCATCTTAAGGCTAACACCAGAGAAAAACCATGGGCCCATGAACAAAGCTTGTGATTCATGATTCCCTCCTTTTAACTTTATTGCTATTACCTCACAGGAGACCACTATAGTAAGCACATTAAGCACTGATATTCCATTTAAGGAGGCAAAGTGAAGAGTCAGTTATGAAGTGAAACCTAAAGCTTGCCTAGGAATCAAATTATGATTAAATGAATGCAAACTTGAAGCCAAACATAACAGGAACAACACAATTAAACACAGTCATGTTTCTTTCCTTCCACCTCAGAGCACCAGCTACAAGAGTTCTCCTTCCCTTTTATTTATTGACCTGTAATAAAATGTTGTTGGATGGGCATAATGAGAATTTTCTGAGTTGAGGTACTGTATTGTGTCTGGGTGTGCAGATGGTAATTGTCTTTATCTATGACCCTAGAGTCACACCTACCTCAAGATAACAACCAGACTATTAGCTTCTATTCTGTATTGAAATCTTACTAGCAATAAAGAGAGCCTTCCAACACTTGATCAGTCCTCGAAATGATCCTTTCACACTATGTTTTACCTAGCCTTATATTTTATTAGAGTTGATATTATCTAGGAGTTCAACTCTTGAGTTGAATGAGCTAAGGAGAGGTTTTTCCTGTTTTTAATTTGGCTGTTGAGAGTATTTCAAGCAATTCAATTGAAGTTGGGGAGCTTCAGATATTTTGTTAAGGGATATTTCTTCAAATACCAGAGGATATGTTTACATGCACAAATCAGGCTGACCAAATCCAGAGCAATTACAGGTTGCATTCAAATAACTGAAGGCAATGAGTTGAAAGGGATAGTTTACATATATGCCAAAAATCCAATTAGACTGAATTTTTGATCCCATTGAATATTTTATTCATTACCACAGAGGTAAAGCTAATGTCTGCATTATCTCCTTCTTTTCATGGGAAAAATAAAAACATAAAGAAAAGAATTAAAGTGATACTAATATTGCATCACTGCCAATAGTAGACATATGAGAGGGACTCATAAATAATTACTGATTGATCAATCTTGCAGACCACCTCTTCAAAACATTAGCCTAACCTCTTATAGCCCCATCAACTCTCACCCTATCAGCTTTTGGTGGAAGGCTTGGAAATATTTCTAGGAATAGAGCCAAAGTAAAATGAACTTTGGATTTTTTGTTTTGTTTGTCTAGAAAAATTTCATTATGACTACCTCAGTTCTATCACATAGTGCACATGAAATATGGCTGTAGTTTTTCATTAGTGTGTCCATTAGATACCATGCAGAAGCAAATAAAAGGAACGAAAATGTTCCTTGAAAAAAAAACACGACAGAAAATAATACCAATATTTCATGTCTGTAGAGCTATAATTTATTAGGTCTTTAATAATGTAACTTTTCCAGAATGAAGAAAGTTCAGACTTCTATCCTTAAATCACCTTTATGATAATGGCAGTTTTTGTTCTTCCCCACTACTGTGAAATCAATACTAGCTATCCAGAGGTCAATGTTTTCATTATTTAGTACTTGGATATGATTTAGATGCCTTTTCCCTCTTATTATCCAGTGCTTGCTTTCAGATTTTTCTCAAAACCTCAAACAATATGATGGTGGAGTAAAAGATATTTGGAGTGAATTTCTTCAGACTTTCCCTCACTGCTTCTTATATGAAAAACAGGTAGAGCTGGTACGCTGTCTAGGCTCACAGGAGCTATGATGCATGAAGCTTAAGTGCACTAAAAGCAGAAGATTAAAAATAAAATCACTGCACTGACCTGTGTACTAATAACTAATTTAAACATAAGTAAAAATGGGACTCAAAGGTATGTGAATACTGTTAAGAGGCATCTACAAATGAAGGAGTCATAAAATAGCAGCCAGCTTACACTCACTCACTTTGGGCTAATTAAGTAAATCTGTATTTAGGATGTCATATATATTTACTCTCTTCTTTATTTATCACACCTCAAAACCAATCTAAATAAAAAAGCTAAGTCAATGACTTCATGGCTTTATCAATAGTTATCAAATTTGTAGATAAGCATCACCTGGTAGATATGTTTAAAATTCTGATCTCCAGGTCTTGTCCTCAATACTGTAAATCCATTAATCTGGAAGAGAGCCTGTAAACTCATATTTTTGAGGGAGTCTTTTGAGCCCAACATAGGTTACCCTTTGAAAAATACCAGCAAGTATAGTAGGTGTATGTTTACTCTACAGAGGTTACTGACCTATCAGTGATACAAGAAAATTTTCATTTGAATGTTAAAATGTAAGATTCCCTTAGAGTACTGCAACAGTCATTGTATCAAAATATGTAAAATTCTTTCCATTTTGATGACAGATTTGAGTGGGAAAGTAGCATTGGGGAGCCTAGAAGTCAAACTATAAATCTTCTAATGTGTTGCTTCAAACTTCTCCTACTTTTTCCCATGGATTACATGCTTTCTGAGGCATTATCATATCTAAGAAGTTTTCAAAGACAATGTTTCATATTATGTTCACTAGACAGATAATGATAGCATGTTAAAACTGCAGAAGTACTGTATTAGTCACTTTCCCATTGCTGGTACAAAATACCTGACATTAAAAACTTTAAAAAGCTTTATTTGGCTCATTTCAGAGGAAATTAGTCCATGGTTGATAGGTCTCAAGGCAGAAACAATGTAGCAGAGGGACAGTAGAGGAAAGGTGCTCAAACCATGGCCACCAGGAAGCAGAGACAGAAGGGAGGAGTTGGGGGCAAGAATATCACCTTCTAAGTCATACCCCTAGTGATCCACCTCCAACCAGGCCCAAGTCCTAATAAAACATTGAGCCAGAAATTCAACAATGGATTATGCCACTAATAAGTATAGTGCCCCCATGATCCAATCAACTTCCAAAAGCACCACCTCTGAATACAATGAGACTTTTGGGAGACCGTCAAGATTAAACTGTATCAAGTACTCTGGGATCATGAAGTGTATTTTGTTTTACTCCATCTGCACTCTCCACTGAGCTGCTCCCTGGGTGACCTTCATTTTTGTCAAAGAACCTGTTCTCTTTTGTTTCCTTTTTATACTCTCATTCTTTGATCATTGTTTTGATAACTTCCAGAGTCCTAGACCCTTTCCACTGCAGCTTGCTATACTATGATTCAGCAAATGTTGAGAAACTTTTTGATTCCTGATATCTGATTTAGAAATCACTGGTCTTCCACCCCTTTTCTTTTTTTTTTTCCCCATTCCTAGCCCTCTCTTCACGCCTCCACCCTTCCCTATTTACAAAGACTTTGTTTCCATTTTTTCCATTTCTCAGCATTTTTCCTTTCCCTTCTTTCCTTTCCCCTGCCCCTCCCACTACCCCTACCCCTTTGGACCTTTTCTTCCTATTTTGCATTATCGATTATTCATTCTAATCATTGGTACATTTTAGGTATACAATATAATGACATTCATCATTGGAAATTTGCACCTTTACATAGTCTCTCTTGGTTCTTATTTTTCACCCTTGCCCAGCCCTCCCTTCAACCCCTCCATTCCTCCCTATTTACAAAGATTTTGTTCCTATTTTTCCATTTTCTCATATTAATCCCATTCCCTTCTATCCTTTCCCCTAGCCCTCCCACTTCCTTCCCCTTTGTCCCATTTCTTCCTATTTCACATTACCTATTATACATTTTAATCCCTATTTACACTTTCAGTTTCTCACACCAGAGAAACTATTTGGTATTTACACATGTGTGTCCTATTTATTTCACTTAAGAGTATCTCCTCAATGTGCATCCACTTAGCTGTAAATATCTCTAAATTCCACCTCTTATTCCTCTAGTTATTCTTGTCTGACATCTACCATGATTTTTTTAAATTAATGCCTTTTGGAAAGCTCATTATGCTTAATTTCCCTTTCCAGATAAATGACAGAAAGCAAAGGTCCTCAATACTCACAAAGAATAGAGTTTCAGGGAGCAAGGAGAGCTACTCTTCCATCCTTAATTGCTTGATCCTATCTATGGCTTCTATAGAAATTCTCATGACATCCAATTAAGCAGACACACAGGATAACATGAGAATTTCTATATAAGTACTCCGAACACTATAGAATATCCACAGAGTGCTCTGAACACTATTAGTCCTGGCATAAAGTCACCACTATCTTGAGTACGTATCTCCTCTACAAAGACTAATAAACATCTTTTAAAAATTTTTTGAGGTAAAACATTGACTGTTACATTTTAAATATATATAATGATAACACTCATCATAAGGAATTTACACCTGTACATGATATATCCTGCCTCTTTTTTTCATCATTCCCCCCTCCCCTTCACATCCCCATATATAAAAGCTTTGGTTCCATTTTTTCCATCTTTTTTTCACTTTTTTTCTTGTCCTTTCCTTCCTAATAAGCTTCTGAAGCTCCACATTTGTGCTCTTAGCATCTGAAATGGTTGGCTACTCCCTCCTTGAAACACTTCTTTTCTTGGCTTCTAACATAAAACTCCCATTCTTTTCTGGTAAAAAATGATTTTCTCTAGTTGAAAAAGAGGAAGGAGTAGAAGTCCCTGGATCATGACCTCTGAGCTTTCCACTTACCTTCTCTTACCCACACTGGCCTTGTAATAATTTAATATAATCCCCAAGGCATCTAGAACTTTGAAGAGAGTGAATTATTAAAAAAAAAAAACATGTTCTAAGAAAAATTCTGAGTGATACATATCCCCTTTAATTAATTCAGGCTAAATTAAATTTTGTTGCACTAATCAGATTTTAATCACTAATCAAAGTCTTAAATGTGTTTTATACATAAACACACACATACAAATTTGTGCAACAGCATGTTAGGAACTCTGTATTTCCATTGGGAGAAGTGAATAATGATAACAATAAAAATCACTACTATTTATTGAGTAAATACTATGCATCAGGCATCAATAACAGGTACTTTACCTTCATTCCATGAATCTTTCATTGTCCACAGCAGCCATGTGAGACAACTATGATTATTCCCATTTTAAAGATGATAAAACTGTAGTCAGAGAAGTTCCATGGATCAGTTTGCCCATTTAAGTGACAAATTTGCACGTATTTCACTGACCCTAAAGCTTTTCTTCTTTTCACCATACAAATGCAGCACTGAAATATTGTCTCAACAGAATGCCTGAAAAGCATTTCCTTGAAATTCTGTGTTTATCGCTAGTAGAGACAATACAGCAGTAAAGCAAAGACATTTGAAAATAAAAGCTGGGCCAAGGAACAGCAGGAAAAAATATGACAAGTTGAGTGTTTTGAAGCAAAGGAGTCCAGTATGCCACAAATCTTTTCAATATTGAACTACACAAATGTTCCCTAATCAACAATAGTGCAGACATTTTTTGGTCTTACTTTTGATATGAATGTGAAAACTCTGTAGTATCTCAACACAGCTGTTTCAAGCCCCGTGGAGAAGGACAGTAAGGGAGAAGCTGGTGTGGGTATGCTGGAGATTTCATCAGATGGTTCCTCTCCACTTTAGAGTCTTTTCATTTATTTAACCCTATCCTCTCTGGTGTCTTACAAGAAAGTGTTATTCCAAAGACAATTTTGCCTGTAGAGCCTTGTAGGATTTGGCATTTCAATAGGCACCATTGTGTTTTCTGATTTCATAAACAATAGGTCAACTTTTCTATATTTTCACAGTCATTTAACAGTTTTCCCAGAGGGATTGTTCCTGCAGTCTTTTCTTTCTTTCTTTCTTTCTTTCTTTCTTTCTTTCTTTCTTTCTTTCTTTCTTTCTTTCTTTCTTTCTTTTCTTTCTTTCTTTCTTCCTTTCTTTCTTAAAATACCCAGACTAAGGTCAGCACATTCTCCTCTGTCTTCTAGTTTCTCTTTTATCTGTTTCTCCCTAGTGTTTCTTACTTTTTTCTATCTCAGGTTCAGTGCTCAGGAAATCTTCTGCCTTCGAACCTCTCAAGACCTTCCTTTCTTTCCTTTCCACATATGTATCTTCTCAGATTATATCTTAGTCACTGTCGTCATCACTAGGACTCAAAACACAACATCAACAAATTAAAGGAGATGTTTATTTTTCCTCACAATTTAGTTCCAACCATTGGCTCCAAGGCAGGATGACATGGCAGAGGGCCATGGCTACTCATGTCATGCCAGTCAGAAAGCAGGAAGAGAAAGGAGGAGCCAGGAAAAGAGACTTACTCTTCCAGGCCATGCTCTCACTAATGTAATACCTCTTTTGACCAGATCCCTCCTCCTATTGGCAACTCAGCTATAATACCCTCATAATCAAATCACCTTTCTAATTGTCCCACTTATGGTGCAGGAGACTCTTGGGGGACATCTAGATATAAACAATAACAGTTTTCCTGGTCTACACGTATTGAAGGTACAACTTTCCTTAACGCCCTATTTCTGCGAAGCCATGAATTAATTGCCTGCATGGGTCTGATGTCTAGTTATAGCCCACACTTTCCCTCATACTTGAAGAGTCTCAGAGTACTGTACTCCCATTATTTCTTCTCCAGCTCCATCCTGGAGCTACATTTGGAGCTCTACCTTAAGTGCTCTTTGCTCTCATACTAATCTGGTTTTCAAACTACTAAAGGTCTTGGGAGGTCTACAGAGATATTCCAAAGTCACCATGGAGTAAAAGAGAGGTTCAGGTGCCATTGCTCAGGGAGCCTCACTAAGTGAAGCTTCAACTAGAGCAGCTTCCTTTTAAATTTGGTTTTTGTATTGAATTTTACAGAAAATGTCATTTGAAAGAGTATATCAAAAAGATGTTGCAATCTATAGATCTACCCTTTATCATTAGCTTAGACTTAATGACTTTCCCTGTAATTTATGATGCAATTAATCTACAGTCCTCATGCTGACAGGTAATAAACTACAAATTACTCCACAGACACAGATAGGCTATCAGCCAAACAAAAAACAAGGAACAGATTTGAGCTCCATGTTGTCAACATTTGATAGTGCTGAATTTTGTTTTCCTTAAAAGGGAAAATGTTAGGATAAATTTGAGCATTCTAATAAATTCCAATAATTCTTGGTCAAAGGGTAAGCTTACAGTAGTTCTACATGAAATAATATCAATGCAATAATGATATTAAAGATTTATACCTGTAACCAGCTAAGGTATTGAAGTTTGAAATATTACAGTAAGGAACCATGAATGCCAAAAACATCCTAGGTATATCATAATTTAAACCTTCTTTTATAAGCATTCACTGAAGTCTGGGAAAAAGGGAAATGGTGACATGGATACCAAACAAGTCACTGTGTTACATAATTTCTTTCAAACTAAAGTGAAATGGGGTTAAGGGAGATTTGGGAAAGAAAACAGTTGTGGCCTTTGCCTATACAAATCTGAGATGAGTGAATTTAACTCCTTGAATGTGTCTAATGCCTCTCTGTAAATATCTAACAGGGACTTTAGACCATTATGTCTAAAGTGAATCCCTCCTTAAGAGTTCCACTGAATACACTAGTACAGTGATGCTACAGGAGTTAATAAAGTCTTATTCTTCTCCAAGTGGGACCTATGGAAATTTAGGAATTTATCTAACTTCAAAGAGCACAGCTTCTTTCTAGTTTATAGTAAATGTTTTATGTAACCTCACATTTAGCTTTGATTATTTTATCTATATAGCATGGAAGTTCATAGATTTGTCTGCACCTTCTCAAGCTCCTTCTCAGAATTTGTTCTCACAACCCCGAGGCTGGCTCTTCTATCAGGCACTATAATTAATTGTACCCAGAATACAACATTAACCACAAGCCGGGTTCAAGACTCAGCTCTGATTTTTACTTACTGTATGACACTGAGCAAGTTGCTTAAGCTCCTGGAACTTCATTTAGCCCATTGATAAAATGATTACAATAATAATAAATACAACTAATGAATGGTTGTCTTGCCTTTTACAGAATTAGGTAACGCTGTGGGAAGATAAGTTTTGTGTGATATACAGCAGTAGAAAATCAAATATTCTGATTTGATTATGTTACATTTGGGACATTTTTAGGTTTCCAATAGAAGAGTTGTAAACCATAGTAGAAATCTTGTTGTCATATATAGGACAGGGTAAAGTTCCCTAAGCCATGTGTGTGTGTGTGTGTGTGTGTGTGTGTGTGTGTGTGTATACACACACATACATACATACATATATATGGAGAGAGAGAGAGAGAGAGAGAGAAGGAGAGAGACCAACAATTAGAGTTCAGAGAAAGAAAGAGAATTTAACAAGGATTGCTAAGAAAGTGAAAAATTAAGAGCATGACATACAAGAAACCAAGAAAATTATTCAATATAAAGAATGAATGAGGCCATGAAAATGTTCCAGTGAGATTGCCTTTTTAGGAGCACATAATTAACTAGAACTCCAGCTTCCCTTTCTGGATAACTTTTGGCATTCACCATTCTGTTTGTGTTGAGGCCACTCTTGGGTTCTACTGTGGGATAAAAGACTCCTCAAATGAAGCTGTGACTCACTGACTTCTCTGAGTCTCTTGCTACTTTATTCTCCTTCCTTCTTTCTCCTCTGTCATCAATTTCTGATCTATTTTGCAGTCTGAGGGTCTCCCTGACTTCTCCTTCTCTCTCTCTTTTTCATCATGAGTAAGCATTGTGCTCAATAATCCTCTTATGCTTCTAAGTCCATCTTGACATCTTCTCATTGGAAGACACAAATCAACACCAAGGGATTAATTGTATCAATGGCATTGAGAAGAAAATTAGGATAAGGAAAGGAAGATAACGGATTGAACAAGACAATGGTCATTCAAGGTGTCAACAGAAACTGTTCTAAGTGGTGAATTGATGTCATTGTGAAGTGGAGATTTTATTTTGGGGGGGTAAATATCTAAAAGACGGAGTGCTGGCAGAGTGAAAGAAAAATGGTAAGACATAGGTCAAGGGATACAGAGCAGTAAATCTATAGAATGAATAAGTTGAATTATCTAATGTGCAACATTGCCAATATAGTTAATAATAATGTATAGTACTCATAATATGTTCTAATAAGTAGATTATAGCTGCTTGTGCCACTGGAGGAAAAATACCATGTGAAGTGATGGATATGTCTACTTGCTCCTTTATAGTTGCTGTTTTATATCATGTAAAATCATGTCATATGCCTTATATGTACAATTCAGTTTATTTTAAAAAGTCAATTGTTAAAAATGGTGAAAATAGGAGTCTGAGCCGTTTGTTCAAAAAGAAAAAAAATATTGTCATTGAATACAAATACTCAGCTGTTAAAGAATGCAGAGAAATGAGGTGAAGGCTGAAAAAAGATGTAGGGTCAATGTTGAAATTTTTAAGATGAAGCAAATTGCAGCATGCTAGTATGGTGGTAGTAATAATCCCTGAGATGGATAAATTTGATTTTGAAAGAGAAAATTGCTGGATCCAAATAGTTGAGAAAGTGAGAGTGTAAGAGAGGATGAGATCCAGTACATATATAGAAAAATGACCTTAGAGGAAACCAGGGACAGCTCATCTTTTTAAGACATCAGAAGTGGGCTGGCAAATTTGGTGGTGGGAGGATAAAATAGCTTCAGTCTGATTGCTTCTATTTTCTCAGTAAAATAAGGTAATCAGTTTAAGGTAAGGAGTAAAAGGGTTGTTGGAAGTTTCTATGGAGAGAAGATAAAAATAATTTTCTGGGAAAATTATTTCTGAGAGTTCAAATTGACTTGAAAAGTAAGTTAGGACAGTACTAACAACTTATTTGAGATTTATAAACTTAAATTTAAACTTAATCAAGTCCATAAAACTGTATTTTTAGGCAGTTTTGACCACTTATGTGGAGACTGTGACTTAGGGGAGTATTAGATTAAACTAGGACTGAGGATGTCCAGGTAGGTGCAATAGACAATAAAAAGATGGTAGTTCAATATTTTGCAAAATGTGACAATAGACCATGGAACATAAGCTTGAAAAGGAGGAAATGAGAGGATAAAGTGAGTCATGAACAATTAAACACACTGAGGAGTCAAGGAATTGTAAGGAATTGTGAACCCAAAATATTGAAAGTGTTTTTGAGGTAGAGCTACAAGATTAACTAAGCTAGAAAGATATGAGGCAGCGTTTAAAAAGTAATATGCTGTAAAACACTTGTTGTAAAAAGCAGCTTATTAATAGTGATATGGTCTCCAGATTGTGTCCATGGAAGGTGTTGGCTGAGGTGAGGTGAAGTTTAAAATAACTCAAGAAGAGGTCATGGAACAGAGTAGTTGGAAAGGTAGGACACCTAATATAGATACTCAAGGCACCAAGAATGATGAAAGAAGGGGTGGAGAGAAAGGAGCAAGTTAAAGGCTAAAATGTCCAGTAATTTATGAGGAATGAACAGGAACTTAGTAGATTATTCTAACAAGGTGAGTGGCTGGTCCAATGACTAGAATTTCAACAGAGATTGGTTTAGAAAAGAGGAAGGAAGAGAAACCTGAGGAATGTGGGATGTATAAGAAAAGATTTTTGCCATTTATAAGGACTTCAGGGAAAACTATACCCTCAAAGAAAGCCGGGTTTCAGATAGGACTAAAATGCAAAGAGTGCTCATGGAAACAGTTGACGATATTAGCGATATTGTTGATGACAGACCATGAGTTGCACATAGTACATTAGAATGGTTTGGGGCAAAGAAGAAGTGGGATATTGGGTCAGATTAAGAAAATCTATGCAATGAGGGATTACCTGGGATTTATATATTTAGGAATGGCTGAGGTAAATAGATATATAAGAAATAAACCACTGCATCTGAAATTGGGTTTCTTGAAGGAAGCTAGATAATTAGGTCTAATTATAGCTTATTTCTAGAGGATGGTTTTTAGGAAGTTTGTAGTGGCAAGACTGACAGTGTTAAGGGATGTTATTACATTAAACTCAGGAAACAATATTCAGTACAGTATTAATCCTGCAGTTAGTAATATTGCACCTTGGGATGAGTGAGTTTCCCTTCTGCGGAAACGGAGCCTCCCTTAAATCCAGTTCTCTGGTTAGGAGAAAATGATCTTCTCAAGTGGATATGGAGCTCTGAAAGTCTAGTTTAAATCTAGATTTATAGGACCTTTTAAAAGAAATTTTACAAACTTCATAAAGACCTCCTCTGTAGACCTCAGTAGGTAATGTTCAGTAGGACTTTGCCAAGAGCTGGTCAGCCCTCTCTTAAGTCCTTTTATGGGATACGAGTTATACTGGAAGAGAAAAGAATCATGTGGTCAAATAAGTTATGAGAACGCTAGGATTAAAAACTTACAAAGGTTACACTTATGCAGAATATAGCAGAATCTTTAACATAGAAATCTGAATGGTCTGAAAGAGAATATCCAGGTAAACAGGGTTGTAAGGCACAAAGAGATTAGTCATACAGCATCTCCCTGCAGACCCAGGTTTAGAGAAGAGGAAGGAAGAAATTTGGATTCTGAGCTTGTGCTCAAAAGAGGAGATAAGAGTCTATGCATATATTGGCAATGTGCCACCACAAATGCTTAAATAAATGAGACATTTGTCAATTCAATTCTTGATATACTCTGGATCTTGAATGTCCCCTGAGAGCTTATGTGTTAAAGGCTTTGTCCCCAAGGTAACATTAATAGGAGGGGGTGGAACCTTAAAGAGGTGGGCCTAGTGGGAGGTCTTTAGGTCACTGGGAATATACCCTTAAAGAAGATTGTGGAATCTTGGCACCTTCCTTACTCTCTTTTGCTTCCTGGCAATGAGGTTAGCAGCTTTTCTCTGCATGTGCTCTCACCATGATGAGTGGCCTCACCACAGGCCCAGAGCATGAGCCAACCAGTCATGGACTGCAAGCTCCAAAACTTTGAGCCAAAATGAAACTTTTCTATTAATAAGGTGGTCGTTTCTGGTATTTTGTTGTAGGAGAGATGATACAGAAAGCCCACCTACACAATTCTGTCCTATGGTTCCAAACAATTATGTAGAGTCATTTTCACTTTAATGAAGAATTTTCACAGGATAGTAGTTCTTGATAATCGTTTTTAGTTTAATTCCAATGGTCAATCACTGAACAAACACTTAAATGCATCTGAAAAATAAGGACATAGGGAATTTTTTGATGAATCATTTTATAAAGTGAGTATTTTTAACTTGTAAATAACTTTCTTTAATTATTTACTGTGTAGGTATAACCTTGAATTAGAAATTACAGGAACAGCAATTAGTTCTGATACAAAATTACAGTGAATGAAAAGAACTGGCTGCCTGTCACTGTCAACTTTATTCATTTATACATCCTACCAAGTTGATCTATTCCTTAAATTGAAATCATCAAGAAAGGTTGATGCTCCATAGTTATATAACATAACACAATGAGGCCACTATAATAAAATAATACTTAAAACCACAATCATTGCCAACTGGGCAGTATCTTTAAACCTCATTTTATGTTGTACTAAGAAAAACTCATGTTTGGAAAGTATATTACACGTCACTTGACGGCACCATTTTATTTCTATCCTTTCCATAAATCAATGGAATAAAATACAGGCAGCATATTTTCCCTAAAGAATGATGAAGTTCAGCCTCTTCAAAGTGCCCTTTAATTAATGTTCTTTAACTGGTGGGCAGAAATAAAAATTCAAAATACACATGTGTGTCCTATTTATTTCACTTAAGAGTATGGCCTCAATATGCATCTATTTAGCTATAAATGTTCTAGTTCCTTGTTCTTTATGGCTGAGAGGGGAAGTGGGAGGGGAAGGGGAAAGGAAAGAAGGGAAAGGAAAAATTATGAGAAAATAAAAATATGGAAACAAAGTCTATGTAAATAGGGAAGGGTGGAAGGGGTGAAGGGCACAAAGGTAATGGGGAAAATATAAGAACCAACATACATCATGTGCAGGTACAAGCACCCAATGATAAATGTAAAAGTATTGTATATGTAAAATGTACCAATAAAAGAATTTAAGCCAAAAAATTCAAAATACATGATGTTATTTGCTGGTTACTGCTCTATCTCCATTCCATCAGGCATCAACAGACTTACAGCTGCTGAAAGACTTTAGTGCAATGAAAAACACAGAGTTGGCATATCTAAAATTTTTCCTATTCCAAACAAAAGAAAACAAAATATGATCTTGGAATTCAACAATTAGCTTAAGTAGTAATGACAAAAAGAGAAGCTTTAGTTAAAATTCTGGGAAAACATCAAGATTCCTGCTATTAGAATTTTTAGAGTTTCAGAAAAACAATCAACAGAAAACTAGTTTGGATCTATATCATTGATAAACATCTTTTATGAAAAACACTACCCATTTTCCTGCCTGAAGTTCAGTATAGAAACTATCTGGTACCTGTGAGTGATGACAGATTATTGTGTAGAGTCTCAGGACCACCAATCTGTCAAAGTCAAGATGAAGACTGAGAGAGTGAGAGAAAGGGATCACTGACATTTTGGTTATCAGGGAAGACACCTTGCATACTTTATCTCTTTGAATTCTGAAAAGAACCCTATGAATTAGGAAAACTTAAGTAACTTGTTAGTACAGATAAATCCAAGATGCTATTCCAGGTCTATTTCACACTGGTTACACTCATTTCAGAACATTTTCCAAGAAGTTGTGTTTCTCTTTTACAAAACCCTAAGTAGAGCTTTATCTTCTAATTATTTATCTCTTCTAAAAATATAGAATGTAGTTAAAAAAAGAAAGAAAATGCCTATTTCATTGAGGACCCTTGTTACATGAATTTTCTTTAAACCAGATTCTACTGAAATTAAATTTTACAAATAAAATACAAATGAGAAAACAAAATACTTTGTCTTTATTGACAAACGTTTATGTGGATTCTACTATGTGCTGGTAACTGTGTTAAGCACTCTATCTACAGTACCTGTCAGGATCCAAGTAGGAAACAGATGGCACAATCAAATGTGATAATTTAGAGTTTAATGAAGAAACTGGTCACAAAAGGTGAGCACAATTAAAGGATGGTGCAGAATGTCAGTGCTAGCAATAGCCCAAAGCCCTTAACCTCCTTTGTGGAAGAAACAAAGGTATGGGGAATTTACTGATTTCCAAAAGATATTATAGCTGTAGCTATATCTATAGGAGAGGGCCACATAACAGGAGCTGTCACCTTAGGGAGAGAAACACAGCCACTGTCAATTCATGACAGACTAGAAGAGAGGGGACTGAGGGTATAAAAACCCCCACTCTACCCTTGATTCCTGACTTCCTGTTGGCTGAACCCAACCATAAGCTGAAAGACAAGAAAGCACCTTGATATAAATCATACATGCCAGTCTTCTGAGCACACAAACCAAGGTAGAGCCGGGATCTGGACGGGGAAAGGGAAACTATCCTGCTCACATGTTTTTGAATCTCCACAACATCAGCACAAGTAGGTCTACTGTAATCCCACTACACACAGGAGTTAAACTGAGGTTTAGAGAGACTAATTTATCCATATTCAAAATGCTAGTACCTGGAACCAAGACTCATGTCACAATATATTTGAATCCAGGATTGGTGCTCCTACCCACCATCTTAATTGCACAATAGAGTCTCTCATGGAGCATTTTACAATTTCATCACACAGGGTCTGATTCCACCTAAGTACAGTTTTACTCTCACCCAGCAATGTACAGTGTACCTCTTCTAGCACCAACTACTCATGAATCACTGTCTCAATATTTAAATCAGAATGATGAAAATGCACAAAACACTTCATAAAATAGGAATAAGTAATAACATTAAAAATGTCAGTAACTGTATGTCCTGCATGATTTAAAAAATAGTATTTATTTATTTCCTCGTGGAAATAAGAAATCTTCAGTGTTAATACATTTCTTCAATCCCTTCCCTCTCCCTTAATATCGTCCATATTTGTGATTTTACCATTCTCATGCTGTCATCTCACACATTTATAAATTCAGTCTTGAACTCTCTTTTGAATCTCAGTCACAAATACCTACTAGACATATCTTTTCTAGATGTTCCACAAACACCTATACATGTCCCAAACTGAACTTATACGTGGCTACTCACAACCTTACATTTTCTACTCCTCTTCTCAACTGTTACCAGAACCTACCACTCAATCTAGGAGTCTGGTAGTCATTTCTTTCATTCATATTGTAATGAAATCTCATCAATTCTTTGTCTAACATTTAATGGAGTTATCTCTTTGGCATTTAATGAATATAGAGGTTTCTATAATTTTTTCTCATTAATACTTCTGTAATAGAAATTCTTGTACATGATTTTTCTCTTTTTAAAATAGTTGTGCACTGTGTGGTGGCACATATGTAATCCTAGAACTCTGGGAGGTGAAGTCAGGAGAACTGTCAGTTAGATCAAAGTGTGGACAATTTAGCAACTTCATAATATCTTGTCTTGAAATAAAAAACACTGGGAATGTGGCTCACTGCACAGGCCCTGGAATTGAATCCTAGTAAAAAAACAACCAAACAAAAAAAAAAACCCATAAAATTGTGATTTTGGATTTTTAACTTAAAGTTTGAATAAATAACACATTATCCAGGGTCAAAACTCCGCCCCACTCCCACTCCATCTGTAATCCACCCACCTCCCTAAGTAATCACTTGTTGGTAATCACTTATGTATTATTCCAGAGTGATTTCATGCATTTTTTTCTGTATATCCTTTTATTGGTACATTTTAGGTATACAATATAATGATATTCATCATTGGGAATTTGCACCTTTGCATACCCCCTTGGTCCTTGTTTTACCCACTTCCCCTGCCCTTCCTTCATCCCCTCCATCCCTCCCTATTTACAAGGAATTTGTTCCCTTTTTTTCATTTTCTCATATTAATTCCATTCCCTTCTTTCCTTTCCCCAACCCCTCCCACTTCCCTTTCCCCTTTGCCCCTTTTCTTCCTATTTCACATTATCTATTGCACCTTTTAGACCTTATTTACACACTCAGTTT
>NW_004624797.1:1632975-1651524 GCF_000247695.1 Heterocephalus glaber
ATATTTCATCCTTAAAGGAAACGAAATCCTGTTATTTGTGGCAATGTGAATGAACCTGGTGGACATTGTGTTTTGTGAATAAAGCCAGGCACAGAAAGACAACACATATTCTCACATCTAAAAACTTAGAAAAATTCATCTAATGGAAGTAGAATAAAATACTAGTTAATAGAGGCTGGAAAGAGTAGGAGGGAGGAGATAGAGAAGGATTGGTTAACTGTACAAAAGTACAGTCATATAGAAGGATTAAGTTTTACCATTTTCTGCACCATAGAACAATACCTGTTGTTAAGAATAATTTGTTCTAGATTTCAAAATTAGCTAGAAAAGAGGATTTTGGATGTTTCTGACACAAAGAAATCATAGACATTTGAGGTGATGATATGCAAATTACCCTG
This sequence comes from Heterocephalus glaber, assembly GCF_000247695.1. The sequence continues at coordinate 1,633,374 of NW_004624797.1, forward strand.
ACTTGATCACTACATATTGTATACATGCATCAAAACATTACACTATATTCCATAAATATGTACACATAGCATATGTCAATGAAAGAATTAAAATACATTAACAATTCCTGCTTCCAGAGACACAAACCACCACTGGAGAGAATCATATGTGTGTATTAACGCATGCTGCCTTCCCTTTCCTGGGTGATAACCCTATAGCTTAACAAGGCTTTTAATTATCTCTATGAATTCCTTAGCAGATTCTGTACAATCCTTGTTCTAAACATTTTCTATCCTTTTTAGTTCTTCAGTTCTGTATCTACTCCAACTTACATTTTAAAAATTGAGTTGGCCTGAGAAATTTGAAGCTATTAGGTTTGAGGTCTGCAGTTTTCTCTCATAGATCAACACCCCTAAAATCATCCCACATATCCTTTATTCCTTTCCTCTTGTCTCAGGGAAACAGAAGTCCTTCCTAATCTATAAGAGTAGGCTCCCTATCTATACGGTTCTCATTCTTTCCTACTGATGTGACTAGTCTGTAACTAGGTTAACTAGTCTGTTGGGTGTAATTTGAAGTCAATACAAATAAAATCAAGGACTAATGTGCTAGCCATAGCTTAGTGTTCAGGCATCCTCCTTTTCAAACTGCCCATCAAAGAGCAAACCATATCTTCTGTGTAATTTTCCAGTTCCACGATTCTCTAGGCCATGTTGAGACATCAGCCCTTATTTCAATCTCTGAATTTCAAGCTTTTGACCTGTTACATTCACTGCTGTTATCAATGACTCCAGGAAGACTGTAGCAACAAATTCTCTATTATTTTCAGTTCAAATTACTTATTTTCTTATTTCATGGAATCTTGAGGCTTGCAGGTCCACTCCTTCTTTCTCTAAACTTTCCTGTGTTTTTCACACTTTAGAAGTATGCAAGAATTTGACCATCCTATCCATGACTATCCTATCCAGAAGAGTTCTCCTTAGTTTTAGCCACTGCAAACTGTTTAGGAGCCTTCTGTAAATCTAGCTGCTACTAGATCTAATTTAAAAATCAAGTCTTCATAACCTTGTTTCTTTAATTATCTCCTTTTTCTATAGATTCAATATCTTTTCTCCTCCCCCCACCTTTTCCTCACTCTTTCTCCTTCCTCTTCCTCAACTTCTTCTTTCTCCACTTTCCCCTCCTTTCCCTCCTTCCTTCTCCTTCTCTCCCTTCTCTTTCTCCTATTCCTTCTCCTTCTTCCTCCACCTCTTCTTCTTCCTTTTCCCCTTCTCTTTCCCTTCCCTTTTCCCTCCGTCACACTCTCCCTTCCCCCTCTTTCTCTTCTTCCTCGTCCTCTTCTTCTTCTTTTTCTTCTTCCTCTTCCCCTTCCTCTCCTTTTCCTTCTTATCTTTTCTTCCCTTTCCCTCTCTCTTTTCCTGTCCTTCTCTTCTTCATTCCTATTCCCTTTGGCTACTTTTTTCTGCCCTTCTACTTACAAACACAATTAGGTACAAGTGTGTCCAATCTTGAAAGACAACTTCCTTTTAACTTTATTTATCCCCTAAATATACTATTATATATTCTATTCAAATCCAAACTTCTCAAAGTAGCAATGTATACTTACTGCCTTTTTAAGCAATCATACTCTCATGCACTCCTCTAAATTCAGTTTGAAATACCCATGGATTACCCAATCGCTAAACGCAATGTTCTTTTCTTCTTTTCTGCATTAGTCACTCTGATCCAGCCATTCTCTCCTTTATTGTCTTTTATGATACTTTATTCTCTTGGTTTGGTTCTTACCTTGTTTACTGCTCCTTCTCTTTCCTTTCCTGTTTCTTCTTTCCCAAGGTTTTGGCCATCTCTCTCTTTTGAGCATTTGAACCATTTCCTTGGATTAATTATGACTATCATGAAAACAAATAACATCTTTGTTTGTAAGCCCAAACTTTCCCCTAAGCTCTAGACTTAAATGTATACCTATCTATTGAACATCCACACCCATATTCTACAAAATGTTCAAACTAAACAAAATAAACTCACTATTTTCTCCACAAACCTAGTACTTTCTTATTTCTGTTAAGAGTCTTGTGTTCCCCAGACTTAAAAACTCAATGAGTGTGAATTCTTCATTTCTCTTCCCAATAGACAATCAGTTGTTTCAACCTGTAAGTTGGCATTTATAATATCTCTTGCTGAATTTTCTTCTTTAATATTCTCAAAGTTGTCTCTATAATTAAGGCCCCAATCCCTCACGGGCAGATGATTGCTTCATACTCTTAGTTAATCAGCCTATAGACTGTACTCCCTAAACCATTAACAAGTGTTTACTTGGTTAATCTTACTAAGAGCTGAATTCAAAAGCTATATACCTCCTTAACCACTTCAAATTAAAACCTACTTTACTTGACATTCAGGTTGCCAGAAGGTAATTTTGACCTACCTTTCCAGCCTCATTTCCCATTAGTCACCCATATTAATCATAAGCCCAACCAAAACTGCCTACTCACTGTTTACCCTAAGGCCTTGCTTATATGATTTTAATTATGCTATTCTCTCTGTCTAGAGTTTTTTTCTTTGCTAATTGCTGTGAGTTCCAACTCAAGTAGAAGATCTTACCTTATCACTCCTTGCCACAGTATTCAGGCTGTCCTTCCTGACACATCATTTATATTGTTCATGTGACATCTATGTTATACTCCATTGTTTTTTTATTTATGTAAACACTAACATTAAGCTATAATCTTCTTGATCTTATTATGAACTAGCAAAGTGCCTGGGACTTCAATATACATTTTTAAATAAATGAAGTAATTTACTAAAAACCAATAATGATTTTGTTATAGAAAACAATATGTAATTTTTGTGGGGAAATTTTTCTGATCAAACAAAACAGTAGTCTAAGCCTTGTCCAAATATTAATTTAAATCGTACAATCTTGATCTCCTAAGATTTTCTGGGAATTTTGCAAGAATTTTAGCTAATAATTTATAGATTTGGGTAAACTCACTCTCTCTCTCTCTCCCTCCCTCCCTCCCTCTCTTTCTCCCTCTCTGATTTTGGGTGTTTCATAGAAATAGCTGCAATATTTTTAAAATCCACAACTTCTGTCAATATTCTCTGTGGATATTCAACTAACTCATGAATGACATCGGGACTACAAACATGAAGACTTCCTCAGGCCTATCTTGTTCTTACATGACAATATTAAAGTTGATCCTTGTTCAGATTCCTATATACTTGCATACATTACCAACCTTCTTTAATCCTAACAGTTCTTAGGAGCTTTCCTCCTAGAACTGAACTTTTCCAGTGCTAATTAACACAATTGGATGACTATTAGAGCAGCATTCCCATGACTTTCTGGAAAATCGGTGCCAATTAATATTTTTAAATGTTATAACCTCACACCCATAAACAAACTACCAAAACATGTAAGGTAAAATAGCTTAAATGATTCTCAAATCAGAACTCAGGATGACAGTTGTAGTAGTAATTAATAGAATATTTGATATTTAAATGTCATCTCATCCCACTACTATCCTTCCCCTTCTCCTTATGTGAAGGTTAACCAGGAAGAAATAAAGATGAATAATTATTTCACAACTAATAGTATCCCTTGATGAGAAAAACTTGGAAGTGAGACAACTACTTAAATGAGAGTGCTGTCATTTTTTTTAATTGAGCAATGAAAAAAATATCACCTTACCACACTTAGGAGTAGAGTTTATTAATTATCTGGTTGATTTGTTTGAAAGCCTCATAAGAAAATGATGCTAGAATTTAATATTAAATAATAATACTGATAAAAATTCCGATAAAGCATGAAACAACCCAAATGAAGACATTTCTATATTTAAAAGTTCATAGAGGAGAGATAATTTCCTCAGCACAAGTGATTGATTATATATTGGTCTCTTCTCATCACAAACTCCAACTATAATTCTAGTAAAAATTTTTCAAAGAATGAGAGCGCACTCACACAGAGAAAAAGACAGCAGACTATAAAACTCAATAACATTTTGGAAGATTGAAAATAGAGGTGTGATAGCTATTTGAGCAGAGTGAAGGAAGTTACAATCTAATATTCTACAAAGGAGATAATATTATTTAGAGAAAAATCAGTTTTTCCTGCAGAACAAAAGACATGTCAGGTCTTTGGGGAACCAAAACTCACAGACAACAGGGATGACTCAGAGTCCAGAAAACAATGAGATTGATTCCAAGTCTTTCTACTGTGCAATTGGATATCAATATTCTCCACTACCCTGAGAAGTTGAGGGTCTACATTCTCTCCTGAGGACAGGAGGGTTAAGCTTTAAATATACTGACCCTGAGAGGCTTAGAATATGGTAACTTCATATCACAGAGGATATGGTGAGACATAAGGCTGAGAAGAGGGAAATTAAAGTACAAGTCTAGCTATCTACTGAGTAGTGAAATCTAAATACAGCAAACAGAGACTGACATTAATCCCCCAAGAGTGGTTGACTGTGTCTCTAAGGAATCAAGCAGGAGGAGGAGGAGGAGCAGGAAGGGGAAAAAAGGGAAAAGAAAATAAGTAAAAAAAATTCTTATGATACTCAGCCAGCACTTTTTCCTACTCATCCTCAGAATTATAAGTTAGCTAACCAATGGCTTGCCCAACTAGCTCCTGGTAAGCCTTGCCATTAAGTTATCAATTTAAAATTTTACTTTCATGTTATTCTACAAATGTTGGACACAATCACTGAAAAAGGATGAAGATGCCATGAAGAAATTCATGGGCTCTGTATTCAGCTTCACCCAGATTCGATAGTTGGCTGTAGTTGTGTTTCCAATTGTATGACAGAAGGTAACTTAACCTCATTAAACCTCAGTTTCCACCTGTAAAGTGGGAACGATGATAAAAGTCCAAAGTTCATAACTTTGTAATGAAGACTAAAGAAGATAAAATATTTGTCACAGTATCTAGCACATAGTTGAGACTCACTAGTGATAACTATGAATATTATCAGCAAATTTAAGGGTAGGATTGCTTAGTATTTTATTTCAAGTTGTTAAACAGATCAACAAATGAAACTTGCAGTGTATTTTGCTATTCTTTAGGTTTTCCTTTCAGTTAGAGGCATAAATTACCTTGGTTTTCTGGCCACTGTCCTGTAGTATCTCCTGAAACTACACGAATTATGTGATATTGTTCTCTTTTCATCACTACCACTACCTCAAGCATAGGTGATCGGACCAGGTAGACACCTGACCCAAATCAAACCAATTTACTGATTTTCCATAAAGTAATCACAGTTTTTCTATGTCAAGAATTTGAACCAAAGATATAAAAACTATAGACAGTGATGTGTACTGTTCCAGGAAGATTAGTTCAACAACGGATTGGCAGCAATACTGGGCAATCAATAGGCTGGGGATAGAAGAGAGGGAGAAAATACAAGAAGCAGAAATGAGAGAGATAATTTCATCTTTCTTTCCATTATCTATTTGCCACAATATTGCTCAATAAAAACTAACCAGAAAATGCTAGCATCATACAACACTAAGCATCCATTTTTGCTCTTTTTTTTGCTTAAATTCTTTTATTGGTACATTTTAGGTATACAATACGTTTACATTTATCATTGGGTCCTTGTACCTGTACATGATGTATTTTGGTTCTTATTTTTTCCCCATTACCTGTGCATTTTTGCTCTTGAGGCTGTGTTGGCTCCGAGGTTCTATTGATCTGAACTGGGTTCCATGGGCTTATTCATGCATCTGTGGCCAGCTATGTGTTGGCTAGGCCACTTTTCTGATATGATCTGAGCTTTCTCAGATATTTAGGTCTTTAGCTTAAACAAGTGAGCTGACTTGAATCTTCTTCGTGTGTCTCATTTACCCACAGGGTAATCCACTCATGTACTCATGGCAAAGTCAGAAGACTGAGACAGGAACTGTGTACATATTTTACAAGTTTCTGTTTATATAATGTATGCTAATATCCCATAGGCCAGAATAAGTCAAATGGCCCAGGATGGTTAGAATGGGAAAGGGCTTCAAAGTGGTGAGACTTGGGAGTGAGGATTTAAGAAGGCCATTCATTAGAACCATAATGCAATCAATCTTCCACAGCCCTTGACAAAGAGAAAACGGCACTAGTTTCCCAGTCACTTCTGAAAAACTGCTACTGTGCAGTGGTTTCTAGATCTCTTACTTTGGTTATAGCTTTCTTATAACAGATAGCTCCTTATCTCAGCTTTCTTGGGTAGATTTCTATTCTTTGCAATCACAAAATCCTTTATTAAAAGAGTTCTAAATTTAGTGGAAATAATTTAGTGACAAATATACAGAGTAGTACAAAATGGAAAGGAGTTGGACTAAAACAGAAACCACTATTATTGATTTTGTTCCTTTCCATTTTGGTTTTTACCATGCTGAGGCTCAAACCCAAGGCTCCGTGCAAGCTAAGTAAGTGCTCTATCACCAAGCTACATCCCCAGGCCTGAAATGTCTTTTCTGTTGATCAACTAAATCAAATGCCTGTATCATTAAACACAATTGCTTAAATATGTTGCCTTTTCATTTTAACTTTGCTCTTCTTGTTTTTTCTCTTAATCTGCTGGGATTCAGAAAAATTCACTAATTTTATGGTAAATCACACAGACATAACACATTTGACAATCCCTTTTTGATTTTTAAAAAATTTATGCTGCCCTGCACAGACAAACCCAGTACTGCTGGTTATCTATTTCTAAGCTGCCTGTTTCAGCTTTAAGAGATATCTGGGAATATTTCAATAGCTTTAGAACTTCCATAAATATTCAATGAGACTTAGTGACCAGAATAGATCTGTACATTTCTTCTCTTTGCAGAACATGTAAAGAGCAGGGAGATGTTGTACTGATTTCCAGCTTTGATTCAGAAAAATCTTGGCTCTCAGAGCCCTGAGCATCTGTAGTTCCACACCCACCAGAGCTAATCTTGAATCAGCTGCTAGGACACCTCCAAGGCTTTGAACACTCGCATAGACTCAACTAAAACAACTCCATAGCTGTAAGTTACCTAAACATAATGAAGTGAACCTTCCAAAGAGTATGAATCCTGGAAGTTTTACATTTATTATCTTTAATGATACAATCTCAAGTAATGCATTTGTGTTGTGCCCCATACCAAACCTAAGTTGCAGTGGCTATCAGGAGCCAAAGTGAAATTAGCCTGGCTATAGCACAATATTTTTCATCTAGCCTGGATTTTCTCACAGCAGGATTCCAGATTTGCTAATGGCTTTAGCTCTGATATCTGAAACTACAGCAACATGCAATGCTATAGTATGATTCCTGCATTTTCTCCTTGGCAGACATCTCGCTGATTTAGAGATAGTTACCCAAAGCCTCAGCAGCATACTTCTCATGCAGAAGAGAAAGCCCAAACTGCACAGTGCAGGGCAGAGTATATATTTTCAAAATGATCCATTGACACTTATTTAAAGCATGTATGCAAATAAAGCCTCATCCTTTAATTCATAGACATTCCATTTCAGTTACTTTGATCAAGGAGACAAAAAATGAAAACTTCAGTTACAGTCATAAGACTTTGGAAGCATAGTATTAATCAAGTTCCTTCATCATATATAAAATCTTCTCGTGTCAAGATTAGAGGTTGCAAAAAAAGAAGAGATGTAAAATCAAGGGAACAATGGAAGTTTTCAATAGAATTATCTGCTTTTCTCTGATGGAGAAAGATGAGAGGATTTAAAGTGACCAATTTGAAAAAGCCTATGTTCCAAAGTTTCAGGAGTTCGATGAAAACACTTATGAGCAGACTTTTCCTTCTGCAACACTTTTGGAAGTGAAGCCCAAATGCCTGTATTTTTTCACTGGTGTATAGCAAAGATCTCTGTCAGGTACAACATCTAAAACTGAAACAAATCCTTTTGTTTAAGAAGAAATAGATGGAACACAAATTGTGAACAGCAATAACATATCAAAATTTTTATTGGCTGAAGCAAAAGTTTTATTTTGAAATGTGCATTCCTTTTATAACAGTAAATAACACTACTGATCCCACTATAACTCCTCTCACTTAAAAATATGTCTTCTAGGCAGGGGACATAGAGCTTAGTGCTAGAGTATGTACTTAGCATGTGCAAGGCTCTGTGTTCAATCGCTGGTACAGAAAAAAATAGTATTTTTCAGTGGCTTCCAAAGCTCTTCACTATATTGCCCTTCCTACCTTCACAGACTCTAGTGCTGCCACTCTCCCAAACCTCCCTGAACATACCTTACTCATACACCCTGAAATGCTTTCCAAACTTCAAACATGCAAGGTATATTCAGGGCTCTGTACCTTCACACCTGCTCTTCCATCCATTTCACCTCTCCTCTCTATTCATCATTTAAAGATGTGGCTTTGGGAAACTATCCCAGCATCACCAAATATAGTCATTCCCTTGATCTTGTTTACTAAGCTCTTGGAGAGATTTCACCATATTCTAATACTGTTTATACGCTACATACACTAATAAGTATACTGTGAACTCAGCCATGTGTATATGTATTAAGTTCCTTTAAACTAGAACCCATTTCATATATACTACATATTTTAAGTGTCAAGCAAGATACCTGGCAAAAGTAAATATCCAGAAAGATGGCAGAATTTATGATATTTTTGAGTGGGCATGAATTTGGCTTCCTTTCATATGAGTGGGTAATAATTTATGTTTACCATTTGTTATGTTCATATTAAAAGACTGCAAATAGAGCAAGAAAAAATGAGAAAAAGAAGGAGGACAAGGAGAAGGAGGAAGAAGGAGGTAGAAGAGGAGGGGAGGGTAGCAAACGGAAGGGGAGGGGAGGAGGAAAAGAAGGATCAAGAAGAAGTATAGGTGACTAGCCTATTTGGGCCCATAGCCATATCTTTAGTCTTATATCCTAATCAAGTAAGCTTACGCCAAGGACAAACTTTTTCAATATGACAACCTACTCAAATGCACGCAAACTGTCATTGTTCCCTCTCTTCAAGCTTCTTTGTCCTTGGAACAAAAAGGAATGATTTTTTTGTCCTTTTCTAAAGTCCTTAATTCATCCCCCATTTACAGTTATATATATCAATTTGGCTGATTCAAAGTTCTTTGCCATGACTCAATTGGCATTTTAAATAATTTTAATTTCAACAAGTGGCACAGCCATTCTTAACCACTAACTACTTAGAAATGGCCCTATTTGGGCAAATCTGCTCTGACAGGTAGAATGGATTTCATGATGCACGTGTGAAACAGAAGAGGCTTTACTTTCTACCCAATGGCACTGGTGTTTGGTAAAGTTTCAGCATGGCTTTTTAAGCTCTTCTACTGTTTAAGGAATAACTATATTAAGTCACAATTCAGCCCAAGTGCATTACAATGAGCTTATAGTTGTGATGACTTCTCCTCACTCAAAATGTCCCTTCCCTGAGAATCACTGAACATGGAGAGCAAAGAGCAGCCCTGGGCTTCCTGAGACCTTATTTAACTTCGGGTCCAGACAAGTCAGAAGACAACAAGAACTAACCATAAAACCCTAAGAACTAGAAGAGGATTACTTGTTGTAACCACAGCTGAAATGGAAATAACTTCCCATTCTTATACTCACTCCCTGAAGACAACTTCATCAATGGACATGTGTTTGGAAAATGTATACAAAGCTATCTTCTAAAGGTTTATTAAGCACGCATTAATCCAAAATGTACAAGTCCATATATAACATACAAACATTGGGCCGGGGATTTAGCTCAGTGGTTTTGCAGCCTGCTGAGCAAGTGCAAGGACCCGAGTTCGATCTCCGGTACCAAAAAAAAAAAAAAGACCTGCCAATCCAAAGCTAGATACAGAAACCAAAAGCAAATTAAAATCTGTTAAACAAAAAGGACAAACCTCCTCTTCGTTTCTGTACTTGGAAATTTACTGAAATTCTCATGTGAAGTGAAAAGACCAGTAAGCAGTGTTTAAAAAGTTTAGTGAGATTGGGAGAGGGGTTGAAGGTGAACTTTACCTATCACTGTATATATTTTTACACCTTGCTTATTTTTTACAATATATATTCATATATTATTTATATAATAAAAACCACAAAAATAATGAGAGAGAAAAAGGATGTGGCCTAAGCTACTGCCTGTGACACATTTCAGGGATTATTTGGCCCCCAATTTTCCCTTTTGTTCAGAATTCATCACACTTGTAACTGTGCTAGGACTCACTACTTGGTAGAAGATGTTCCCTTTATCTGACCCTGAGACATCCCGTAGCATGAAAAAATGGGCATCATCCCTCCCCAACAACTATCTAACACACAGGAACGTGTGCATGTGCCCATATCCCTGAATACAGCTGCCCTTTTGCAATCACTTTCAAGCCTCTTATCAAAAACTTGCCAGAGGAATATATAGAAAAATTACAGTCTCATGAAAAGCCAAAGGTTATCATCATAATCAAACATCTTATATAGAGTGAGTTAGCCAGTTGGAATGATTGAGTCTATATTTCAAAACCTAAGTCTCATTGTGGGTTGTGTGGTATATTTTTCTGTTTTAATTCATTTTTCAAACTACAGTCTTGCCACTTTATAATTATGATTTCTTTATGTAACTCGTTGACAGGTACATAGGTAGATAGATAACACTAAAAAGTCTTTGAACTCTTGACATCTTAGAATTCATTAAAGGTCAAAAGCATAATTTCCATGCACAAAGACTGGTCACAAGGAGGGTACATCTAAAATCTTATTTTTATATTCTAGAATTATTAAATAGATGTATCTGATGTTACACATGCCTACCGTCTACAGCAATGGAGCAGCAGGACTCATATTTCAATTTTAATTATTCTTATTTGAAAAAACTCACACTGAGAAAACCCTCCTGAGTTATAACAGCATAATTCCCTTCACAGAATATTGTTTCTTTTCTCAAACTGCACTATAAAGAAACCCCCACTACAAAAGCATTTCTACCTGCTCTTTGGATGGATGGGTAATGAGATTGCAATATTACTAGGAGTGGTACAAAATAAAACAGGGTCTAGGGAAGTAAGTATGGCCTCATGTATTCTAGCAAAGTCTCGAGAACTCTTTTGTATTGAATTTCAGTAACCACAATTCTAAATACAACATACACAATGCATACACACACACACAGGCGTGCACACACTTGTGTGAGCACAAATAAGTTGACATATTTAGAGTCCACTGCATTCTTTTAGAAATTAGAAGGGATAATATATTATAACTAAGTACTCAGAGATAACTGAATTATGTTATGAGGAAATCAAGTCAACAAATAATTACTTTAGGGTCTTAGAAGGATTAGCAGTAGAAGGAGAAGTACAAAGGAATTTAATGATGCTCTCTGCTCTCAAGGAATTTCCATCTAGATTTAGAAGAAAGATTAATCCTCATGACAGTAGTTAATTTCCCAAAATAATTTGGGAAAATTGAGATTCTGGGCCCACCACCAACTTACAGAATCAGATTCTCCAATGATGGGGATGAGAAATCTATATTATTATCAAGCTTTCTAATAATTCTGACAATAAATCCAGTTGGGGGACTACTAAAGGAGAGACAACATCAAAGGATACATAAAGAGGTACTAGATAATTTGGATGTGGAGGAAAATCAAAATGCTCTGGGTTATTAGAGAATAATAGGATCAATAAACCAGGAGCAATCTGGAAAGACTTCCCAGAGAAGGTGAAATCAGTGCTTCACCATGAAAGACGGATAAGATTTGGATTGACAAAAAAGAAAAGGGATGGCTTTACAAGAGGGATAATACAGCAACGATGCCTGGGGTTTTTCTGAGTACCATAATTTTGATAGTCTTTATAACTAAACATTCATTTAATTGCAGAAAAGACAAGAACACATGAAATGGAATGGGTAGGACATAGGAAACAGGACAAAGTGAGAAATGCAATATCTTCTTTAGGAGCACAAAGTAGATACAGCCTCCAAAATAGCTCTCCAAAGCTATCAAATAATAGTTCCAAAGCTAATGTTGAAAACTCTTCAATGGTTTCCCATTTTCCTTAGCTTAAGTCCAAACTTTTACACCTAACTTGAGATGTTTTATAATCTGCCCTGACTCACATCTTTCATCATGCCTCTTGCCTCTCTCTTCACTGCATTCTATGTCCCAGTCTTACTAAGCATCTCTAAGTCTAATATGGTCTCCCCAAAGTCTATGCATCGCTCCCCTCCTTGTCTTTCCTCTACTTGAAACACTATTCCCTACTCTTCCAATTGGCTTACCAATCAATTATTACTGACCTTCAATTTTCCTTTTGATTTTTTTCTTCCAGGGAGCTTTCCCTGACACTTCAAGACTGTATTCTCTATCCCTCTTATTTTACAGAGCACTTTGTACTTGTCCAATCACAGCTGTTACCACATTGTACTGCAGGTACCATTTTTTGTCTCTCAGGTTATGGAGACTTCTGATACAATTAGATCACTATATGTACTATTTACTATTCTACCAGCAGTACTTAATAGAGTATGTAGCACATATTATCTGCCCAATAATAATCTATTAAATGAATTTGATTTTTTAAATTAATTTTTTGAATAATTAATGAACAAATAGATGAATACAAGTACCACTAGAACAAATCAACCCCCCACACACATACTTGTTTCTCAGGCTGGACCATGTTGACAAAATCAACATTTTAGTCATCCTAAAAGTAACAAAATAAACCCAAGCAAAACATTGTGTGCAATTGCTGTTTCCCCTAATGCTCCAAGAGTAATTCAAAACTTTCATTTTCCTCCTTTCAGCATCAGTAGTTCATGAAGACATAGGTAAAAATAGAAAAATTCTTTCATGAGCATACAGGCAATAAATGATGCCCAGTACATGATTACCTGCTCTCCACCACACAGATTTGCTCGTTCAAATATTATTGATCAGTCAACTGCTGTTGCCACACCTTCTACACAGAAGGCCATGGCACCTGTCTTTTTAGTGTGAAAGAAGCTGACACTTTTGCAAGACTTAATAATTTTATACTCAGATGTTACAAAATTCATGTGGCTCTGGTAATATAGTTTCAGTCTTTGGCTGCATCAAGCTCAGTTGCCTCCCATTTGGTATATAATGGAACTGAGACAAACTAGAAGTAATACTGTTTCAAGTTTTAACCTCCTATTAAAAATTCAGTGTTCTCCAACTTCAAATGAGGAGCCATTTGATATCACAAATGTGCCCTGATTAAAATAAGGCAATATAGAAAACTTTCCAATTAATTCCAAAAACCAATTTGAAAGCATGTATTCTGATTCTCAAAAGAAGTAAAAATGAAACAAAAATATATTTTCTTTGATTTTTCAAACAGAATCACCGTGGAATGCTGAGAAAGTGAATACCTCTAGTGAGTGAGAAACAATATTTTATTTACAACAGTCTCATTTAAATGTACACTCTTGGCCATATTGTTAAGTATAGTAGAAAGAAAACAGTTTTTAAAAATTTTTATTTTATTACTACATGTTTGCAGTTTATGAAGTTTACATTCATCTTGGGAAGTAGGTACATATACATAATACATCTTGTTTTTTTTAAGAGAATGGATTTAAGTCTCTGCCCATTCACTTTCCACCCTGCCATTTACTAGCTATATGTATGCAAGTCTGTAGTTCACAAAGGTTAAATAACTTGCCCAGTTGCCTCGTACATAAAAAAGAGGAAAATATCAATGCCTATTGCTCAGGGCTACTGTGCTGATTACATTGAATAATAGAAGTGAAGTGTTTATTGAATGTGAGGCGTACTGTTTATTAGTGGAATCTTATATTAATTTTGACTTTATTCTTCTTTTCAGTTCTGGGGATGGATCCTAGAATCTCATACATGCAAGTCAAGTGCTATGCCACTGAGCTACATTCCAAGTCTCATCATTTTTTAAATCTCTTAATTATTTTTACTCTAGCATGGTTTTGGAGTGTGGGTGGGATTTGGCATCAGAGAGACTTGGAGTCAAATCTCAGTTCCATTGCTATCTGAATCTGTAGCATTTAAACAAGTCTTTCAGTATCCCCGAGCCTTCATTTTCTTAACTACAAAATATCTTTAGTAAAACTCACCTCCTGGAGGTTGTTGGGGAGAATGAAAATAATATTTAAAATGTCTGTTTATTGAAGTGCCTGACACATTGAAAATCTTCAATACATGGTATCTATTATTATTCTTATAATTCCTGTCATCATTTATTCCATAATGAGGTATACTTGTGTTGAATTAGTGCACGAAATCTTAGCCAGGTCAAAATGACAACAAAAAACCTAAGGCTATTTCAACAGCTTATTTAGGTGGCATGGATTTTTTTAACTGATTTAGTAAAACCAGTATGAAATAAGACAGAATAACCACTACATCTGATGATATTTGAGTCACATTGGCCAAAAAAGTTGTTCTAAGAAATTGCTCCTATTTAGTTATCACAGTGTTTACCACACCTATTGTTCCTCTCTCATTGACCTGAACCAATTATTTGATGTTGTTTGACTTACTTTTAAGTAAGAATACACACATTCAATTTTATAATTGTTTTCCAATGAACCTAAAGACTATGAAAATGTATAAGAAAACATGCAGGTTGACCTGGAGGGAAAGTCTGTACTAGATTGGAAGTTGGCCTAGATCATCTCCAAATTCCCTTCAAATTCTGACACTCTGTGAATCCTAGAATTTTTCCTGTTGTATGACCATGACCAAGCAACTTCACCTTTCTAAATCTGAGACTGTCCATCTAAAAAATGTGAGAGTTGACTCTAACATACTGTGGTTCTCCTTTAATCATAAACCTTCCACTATAACCACATGGACAGAAAAACTAATACTCTGGCAATTATTGCTGTTAGCAAAATCATCTCCAAATAAAGCCATGGAAAAATAATTTTCTTTACCGTTTTAAATGTTCTTCTCCCTTTTCCATGAGATGGGTAATTTATTATAAAATCACAGTGAAGTGATTACTAATTTTCTCAACACATGCAGTGAAGAATAAAATCAAATCAGAAACTTCAAGAAATGCCCTTTTCTCCAGTAATGGAGTCTAATTTAGCAAGAAACTATTTTCAAGTAGCCTGTGCTGATATTATAGGTGAGAGCAGTTACCTTTGGAAACACCGTCAAATGTCATAGAATTCAAATTCTTCTGATAATCAGGCAGTAAAGAACAAGAAGCATACTCTACGGAGATGGTTTAAGATAGGAAAAGAGCTATAGAAATTTTGACATTAAATATGAACTGAATCTTTTGCAACAGACAAAATGGGGACCAGATTATTTTAGTGCTTTCAGTGATGCCCAGCAAAACCTGGATTAATCATGAGTCTATAAGTGCAAAGTTCAAATTTCTAATATATTTTTGCTCTAGTGATGCTGATTGTCTGAACCTTATTTTGAAAGAGAAGATAACAGATTATATATTTATATATATGATTTATACCAGTTAGACAACATGTGCATTAAATTCATTTTGCAATATTTTATAAACATTTATTGAACACTAACCTTATGCCAGGCCCTGTTAAGTGTTTATTAAGCACTTAGGTCTTATTTAGGACACTGGTAATGAGAGAACCAATCAGAATGAAGGGAGAGTTCTTTAAACCCACCAGGACTAGCTGGGAGGGCTAGTGGTGAAGCCATGAGACTTAGATGCTCTGGCATAAAGGATTACAGAGACCCTCAGACAGCTATTAAGACAACTATGGACTTAGATCTCTCCTGCTCACAAACAGATAATTCCAGAGAATATTACAATGGGACCCCTTTGAGCTCACCTCCTACAAGTGTCTTATGGAGTTCCTGGACCCTCAGTCAGCCACAGGGGCTTTATTCATGAAGCTTTCTTGGTTCATACTATCCTGCTTTTGCCTTACATTGAGCACTCAACACACTGTAAAAAGGAAAGGAGAATGGGTTGGGGAACAAGAAAGGAAACTGGCAGGCCAGAGAGGAGGCTATTATAATAGTCAACATTGATAGCAGTGGTGTGAGATAGAGATGAAGAGACTGAATTGCATTATGAGGAATATAGCACAATAAATTCACATGTCTTTCTCTGAGGTTTTATGTTCACAATCAATGCTTAATTGTTTCATCTTATTTTGCTTTCTTCGTCAAACCAGTATATTTGTTTCAACATGCCAACTAAAAATTTCTGCTTTGGGGACTGAATTATAAGTTTGGTGATATGTGCTTATAGTCTCAAATTTAAAAGATCCAAGAATGACAAAGAAGGGAGCATACATGTAAGTGATAATTCAATCTAAAGGAGCAGAAGAGCTACAATGTGTCTCTATCCAAAACCTCCTTTCATAAAATATTAATATCCTCAAATGGAAAGATTACCTATAGTGCACAGTGAGTGTAGTTCAAATGGCAACTTGCCAAGACAACGGAATTTTTGACACCAATACATTAAACTCTCTGTAAAAAGTTGTTTACTGCTGAAACTTGCATATAAAAACTTAGAAACAGAATCAATGAAGCATTTTCCTCAGCATACCCTCTTAATCAGTCTCTTGTATGTATTAATATAATTTCTATTATTATATTTTCAAATCTGCTGGAATGGGGTTTACTTTGCCATGTTTCAGCCCCCAAAGCCAGATATCTAGAAATAACCTGCAAATGGCCTGGCATAGGCAACCCACCATGTATTTTAACACCTAAAGTGTTTCTCTAAGCCAAGGGACATCAAGAAGAAAGTACAAAAAACAAGAAATCATTTAGATACTCAAAAGTGGTAGTGCCTAAACTATTTGGATGCTTCATGAATTTTCTTTTTATGTTTTAATCCATGTGTTTAGTGCTTCTACCACTACACTTAGATATTTGTTGTTTGAGGCTGACTTGCTCCAAATTGCTTACTGCCTGTTCAGAAATACTTATAGACACCTGACAGGTCTCTAGGAGAATTGTGGCAAATGAATTAAAAAAACAGTTCAATAATTTCCCACCAGATATCATATTATTTACCTTGATGATTATTTATCCAACATTTATTGGAAAGTCATTAATTTAGTAGGCAATGTTTTTAGATTCTTTAGACTGAACTCTGAACTTGTTAATTTAATCACACAGCTGTTTTGACACATACTTTGCAACAAATTTCTCAGTCATTTTGATGCCTGACCTGAAAAAAGACCCCATAGATATAGGCATAGGCATAGGCTGGCACAGTTATTATAACGAGCTGACATTATGTCTAAAGTTCTAGCTTTCAGGGCAATTTAATCTCCAGATATTATTAAACTAGTGTAAAGATTCACATCTTTTTTTGTTCTAATGTTCGCCTACAAACCCGTAGTTATAGTAACCAAAAGCAAATTCTCAGGCTCAAAGGATTATAGTGTTGAAACAATGCACTAGATTTTGCAGCTTTTCTGCTGTCCAAGATGCTTGGGGACTTTGAGGCAAAATAGTCTCCTACCCTTTCTCTTCCTTACTTTGAAATGATAGTCAAAATGGCCACTTCCTGGGGAATCGGACTTTCATGTGTGCCCTCCTCCCAAACATACACACAGAAGTAGGCAGCAGAGAGATAGAAGATATAACAGTGCAATTCATAATAGTTAAAATTTGGACCCGGCCCCTATGTCCATCAACAGATGAACAGATAAAGAAAATGTGGATTCCACACTCCTAGGGCAGAGAAGGTGAGCCAGTCCCAGCACCTGGAAGGAGGCTCCGCTGCCGCCATTCCACGGTCCTAGGGCTGAGAAGGTGAGATGGTCAGGCGCCAGAAGCACGCCCCCCCACTCCGTGAAAATGAGAAGACATGTAAACAAGCCTCAAAAACAGACTTCTGGATCACCTACGGCAACCCCAAAGGGAAATGAGATGGATGATTAATAAATCTAGAGAGGATACAGATAAAAAAAATAGAGGATCTGAGGAACATGATAGAATCCCAACATAAGAAACAAATGGAATCCATAAAACTGATGCAAACAGATTTCCAGAAGTTTAAAAACTCTATCGAAAGTCTGTGCAGCAGAATGAACCAATGTGAAGATAGAATTTCAGATATAGAAGATAACATTGCAATTAGTGACCAGGAAAAGGAAAATTGCTTTCAAATTGTAAGGGAACACGAGAAATCAATAAAGCAGCTGCTAGATGATGCAAAGAAGAATAACATAAGACTGATTGGAGTCAATGAAGAAACAGGAG
>NW_004624797.1:1653863-1664873 GCF_000247695.1 Heterocephalus glaber
TTGTCAAATTTATTTCAAAACAGGTTTTTGAAATATGCTTTCTATATCCTTTTAAATTCTGTAAAATCTGTGGTAATGTCTCCTAGGTCTTGATATTTTAATTTAAATAATATACAATTGATATTGTGGAAAAAGAAGCAAAGGTCTAAATAAGCAGGGGAAGTGGGAGGGGTAGGGGAAAGAAAGGAAGGGAAAAGAAAATATATGAGAAAAGGAAAAAAATGGAAACAAAATCTTTCCAAATAGGGAAGGTTGGAGGGGGTGAAGGGAGGGCAGGGGAAGGGGAAAAATAAGAACCAAGATACTTATGTAATGGTACAAGATCCCAATGATGTAGGTAAATGTATTTTATACCGAAAATGTACCAATAAACTTAATGGTTTAAAAAATGTGGTATTTGTATGCAATGAAATACTTCTCTGCCATAAAGATAAACTTGAGTCATCTGTGGGAAAATGGATGCACCTTGAGAACATAATGTTAAGTGAAATAAATCAAGCACACAAGCTTAAATATCACATTGTTTCTCATATGAGAAACCCACAGCATATATAAAGAGCAAAACAAAAAATAGATAATAAGAAGTAGGAAGATAGATCTTGCTCAAATGGGAAGGATATTGAGAGATGGAGAAAGGAAAGAGAGAAGGGAGGGATATGAAATGAAAAAGGAATTAAGTTGTGTTACATACATGTGCCAACACAACACAAAGAATGTAAACATTATGCACTGCAAACATGTACAAAAAAGGGAAGGGGATCAAGAGATGGGTGGAGGGGAGAGAGAGGGGAAGAAAAGGGGCTGAAAAAAATGAATTAAGATGTATTATGTACATGTACCAATTCTCCATGGGGAATGTAAACATTATGTACTACAAATATGTACTCATAAAAATTATAAAAGTAGTATATGTAAATAATAAACAAATAAATGAATAAAGGTTAGAAAAGAAAGATTACAGAGAAGATAAAATGTCAGATATGATGTACAGGGTTGATTATAACTATAAATGTATATTAAGGGAAGACTCCACATAGAAAGTGGGGCTAGAGCTAAAGTGTAGAGGATAAGTAGAATCTGAATTGGCAGAAAGAAACACATAGTGAATTCTAGGGATAAGCAAAAGCCTGGAAGGGAGAATGAGTATTGTGTGAATATAGAACCAAGCTACGTATACAGGTGATTCCTTGTATTCATAGCTACAAATGACAGTAGTTATGATTTCATAGAAAAAGCCACAATTGCAAAATGCCTTCAGAGTTGGACCTGGATTTCCATTTCCATCTGATTCAGTTGCTGGATTTGGGCTTTGATTGAAGCAGTATAGTAGAAAGAATAATTCCCACCGAAGATTTCCAAGTCCTAAAACCCAGGTCCTGTAAATATGTTATCTCACTTGATGGAAGAGACTGAGATGAGGAAATTATCATTGACTACCTAATCAGAAAGGTCTTTATAAGTGAAAGAGGGAGACAGGAGAGTCAGAATCAAAGGAAATGTGATGACAGGAAAGGCTGCAAGACTATGATTGCTGGCTTTGAAAATAGAAGGTGGCCAAAAACCAAGAAATGGAGACAGCTTATAGAAACTAGAAAAGGCAAGGGGGAAAATGAATTCTGCTCACGTTTTGATTTTAGCACAGCAAGATTCATTTTGAATTTCTGACCTCCAGAACCACGTTTGTTTTAAGCCGTGAAATTTTCAGTATTTGTTTTAGCAGCAATAGGAAACTAATACAAATCTAATGCAACCAGGGATTTAGCTCAGTGGCACCGTGTCTGCCTCACAAGCACAAGGTCCTGAGTTCAAACCCTGATACCAAAAAGAAAAGAAAAGAAAAGAAAGAAATCTAATGCATAATATCCAAAGTTTTTGTTTTTGCTTTTTGGTTTTTTGGGGGGGGGGGTTGTACCTGGGATCTAACTCAGGACCTTGTGCTTTCGAGGCAGGCATGGCACCACTGAGCTAAATCCCTGGCCCTCTAATGCATAATATCCAAAAGGACCTGACAAAATCAGGTTTCATTTGGTCCAATATTTATCTCCCATAGGCCCATGAGGGAGGAATGACACAAAGAGGCATGGAAAGTGACATTTTGGGATCAAATGATCAGTCTTTTAGGAACCAAGGCTCCATTAAGTAACTGGAAGATAAAAGCACAAATTTAAGTACTACTAGCAATAATTTTAATAATAATCAAAGCAACTACAATTTTTCTATAGCTACTTCATTGCAGGCATCATAAGCAACCAATACAAGTCATGGTATTATTGTCCCCATTTTATATAACCTTGTTCTATAGATGAGGATACTAAGCCCAAAGGAAGGGGTCACAAGAACCAGAGAAAGCGGCAAGGGCTCAGGAAAGTAGGTTGAAAATCAGAGCAAGGCTCCAGTCCAAGAAGCCAACTGTAGTACCAAGTAGAAAACTGAGAGAAAAGTCCAGGTGGAGGAAAGAAGGGCTGCAGTTCACTGGACTCGTGTGTGCCCAGGACTCATGCCAAGGATTCTGCAGGTGTGTGGGACCAAGTAAGTCATTCCAGTCCTTGCTCTTTGGCAAGCTGAAAGTTCAGTTTATGTGTAAATGCAGCTAGCTGAAGGCAACCTTCTTCTTGCAGTTAGCAGTCTTCAGACTGTCCAGTCTATTGGACTTAACATAGATGATCAGTAATCTCAAGACAAATTTGGCAGCAGGTATCTCAGCTTCTTTCTTGTCATAAACCCCCAAACAGACTCCCCACTCCAGACTAAATAGACTCTCCATTTCAGACAAACAAGCTTCTTTGCCTTATTTAAGGATTTTCACCTAAAATTAAGCAAAACATTCTTTAGGGAGGAGAGGAGTAATCTGGAAAGAAAATCTCCACAGGATAATGGTTAATTGTTCTTGTTGACCTCAAATCATCTCTACTGAATTTTTGCTTCTCCCTCAAGTTGTCTCCTCTTCATTTGTTTGCAGAATCACTCCTGGTCCCCAGGAGAAGTGTGTCACTTCATTTAAGAATTAAAACTTAAAAGAGAGAGAGAGAGAAACTGCCAAGTTAAACCTTTTCCAAACCTGCCTCATACACACTCGATCCTTCTCACAATTCCTGTCTGATCTAACTCCAAACTGACAAGGAAGGCTGCAGAGACTGGCAACCCCGAACCAAAAGGATCCAGGCTTTCCTGAATCCATGAAGCATTGCCATTCACCTCAGGGGCATTCTACAATGACCCATGCAGTTGCTTCCTCCCTTGTATTACCAAATAGTCTTGTAAAAATTTGACCTTTATAATTTGACAAGAGAACAATCCCATAGCCATGAAATTATCAAACATGCATAGAAAGAGAATTAGCACTAATTTTTTGAAACTTTTTCTGACTGTCATAAACTGTGTTGAATGCCCTTCTTCAGTACTCACATGAGCCTCATGTGACATGGGTGACACATAATCACAGATATATATAGCAGGACTGGAGAAGACAGAATTTATCATAAAAGTTTAAATAGGATCCTACCACCAGACGGCACTCTCTGTAGTATTCTACAAAATAATAAATTTATAAATTCTCTTATTATCTTATGAATATCATAATATTTTATTATATTATTTATGTATGCTAAAATTATTCATTTATTAAATATAAATCAAAATTTTATATTTCTGTTTTGGCATTTCTTCTTTTTTATTAGTGTGCCTCAAAACATGGAAGATGCTTCGGTCTCTCTCAGCCTTTGATTGGCCTTGGTAGCATTTACTTCTCTGAGTTGTAACAACATATGTACTTGTCCAACTCGCCTTAAGCAGAAGCTCTCAATCCTAATTAGACTTTGGAGCCACTTTGGCAACTTTATGAACCACTGATGCCTAGTGCCTAACTTTATCAACAGAAAAAAAATGCAGATATCTCAATGTGTGAAATGTCCCCCCAGGGGATTCTAAGGCAACTTGAGGACCTAAAACCATTAGTATGGCACTTCTTTTAAGGACAGGGCCTAGTCTATCCCCTGCCCACCTCTATCAGATAATCATTCAGGAATGGTTTGCTGGGTGAATGAATGATCCATTTCATTATGCTTTTCTGCCCATGGTTTTATACATTGCTTAAGTGATCCATCCTTCCTGTCAAGCACTTTCTCCCCTTTCCCAAGTCAGTATTTCCTCAACCTGACTCACCTTCCAAATTACTTGGGGATTTTGTTTAAAAATTTGCATTCCCTAATTTGCCTCCAGACCACTGGATCATAGCCTCTGTAGTGGAACCCAGGAGCCTGTATTCTTTGCAAGTGCTTCTGACAATTTTGACCTGCAGCTTCCTTTGAAACCACTGCCCTACTGTCTTAACATCATGCACAAAGGATACCTCCTTTAGAGGAAGCCTTATGAATCGATCCTACTCCGTTCCAATTCATTTTATAACTATTTTATTAGGTTTTTGTAAACATGTGGGGGAGGGCAAAAGGAGGAAAAAAATGTTCCTGTATAAATTATAGTAAAATAGTAAGTATGAAATAGGGTTTTCCATAACTTTTGCATAAGCTACTTGTATCCCCCAACACCATCTAGTCCAATATGAGATCTTAGGAAATGTTGTGGACAAGTAATCAGACCTAACAATTCACAGATGGTCCCCCTAAATGCCAAGGTAGTACCCCTGTATTATCAGCCATTTCCCTTCCATCAAAGCTCAGAAACTCACGCCTTTGTACCTGAGATTAAACTGAGCTCACTTGCCTTTTTTCCAAATCTCTGGTTTATTTTTAAACTACATGTTATTCTCTTCTGTGCTAAAATTAAACACCTCTGATAAATCTTGACTTCCATTCAAAACAGTAGCAATAGACTGCATGCAATTTCCTTTAACTCCCTAACAAAATGCCTTTGGTCCTTTGTGTTCTGTTCATAGGTTTTTTTTATCCCCTAATCCCTCTTCTCCTAAGTAAACGGGTTGCTATTTCAGAGACCTTTCTTCAGTTAGCCCCCCAAGAAGCTGTCACATCACCAAGGCTAATGAGTTCCTAATTTTTACACTTCTAATATCTAGGAAAACAAGAACAGACTTGGGCCTGGGATTAGTCATGTGCCCAAGGAATGGGATTTAGAATCCTACTGACTAAATAGAGTAGAATGAAAGGCTGGGTCTTTTCCTCAATAAACTTACTTTATTTACTCAGTGCTACTGAAAATTCTATGTTCTGCATGTATTCTTTGGCTTATAGGTATTTTCAATCTTTTTTATTATCTGGGAGAGTAATTATATAATCAGTCACCTGTAAATTAGTAAGAATAAATTTATCAACAATTCTATCATATACTTCAATAAATAAAATGACAGCTGCAGAATACAGTGGGCCCTGGCATTTGAGGGGAGGAGAAACAGGGTATAAGGTTGGAAAAAAAATACTTAAATAGAAAGCTAAATGTTCAGGAGACAACTGCACTACCTTCCTCTTATTGAGTAGGCTGGATTCCAAATAAAATAAAATGCTTAGTCAGATTTTTAACCTGTGTATATGATAATAAACTTTATAAGTTCTTATAAGATAAATAAGTGAATCTGAAGCTAGAAAAATAAGAGGGGGTGGAGAGAAGGGGGAAAAGGAATTGAAATGTGTTATGTACATGTATCAATTTGCTCTAGTGAATGTAATCACTATATACTCCAAACATGCACTAATAAAACTCAAAAAATTATAAAAATATAAACTAATTCTATTTTAACATTCAAACTCTACCAGCCAACCTTCGGATCAGTGTCTGTACTGTCATATTTACCTATCTTTTGGCACACAAGAGCTCAAACCACTGTCTTGAGAACTCTTGTCTATAAGGAGGGAGGTTGAGAAAGGACATGCGCCAGATACTTTCTGGCACTTTTCTCCTGCTAAGGACCTTATTCTTCCATTCCTTCCCTGCCCACCTACAAGGCATATAGTCACGGGGTACCTGAAACAAAGAGGGGAGTCACAAAGGGGGCATCTCTGTCTCTGCCTCCCTGTCTCTGTCTCTGTGTCTCTTTCCACATCTCTCCCCTTTCTTTCTCTCTTCCTCCCTTTACCTCTGTTGCTGCTGTCTCTTCCTCATTCTTCACCCAGTGTTTAATATTTAATATTTAAAACTGAGAAACAATAGATGTGCTTCTCCTTCTCAAAAAATATGTAGAATATGGGCCAGGGGTTTAGCTCAGTGGTTTTGCCACCTGCTGTGCAAGCACAAGGACCTGAGTTCAATCCCCAGTACCAAAAAAAATATGCAGAATATAAAGATATTTTTCAACAGATCATTACAGGCATCTTCTTCCAACTGCCTCAAAATATTGTGCTATGTTTCAAAGAACACTTGATCACAAACGAACACTTTCCCCTGCTGATTAGCTGCTCATTTCCATGTAGAACCCAGCCAATTCATTTTAATTCTACTGAGTGCACTGTCCTGTTTCTACAGCACTGCACATAGCTTGGTAGGCAGACAGAGTCAGGAGGGCCTGTTTCTTGGAATCAAGTGTATTATCCAAAATTCAGTATAAACTCCACAGATTTAAACCAATTCAGGAAAGGGATTCAGGGAATTTGTAAAAAGCCTAAATAATTGAATATATCTATTCTAGAAGGAGCTTTAGAGATCATGTACCATAGTGGTTCTTAAACTTCAAAGGAGAGAGAGAGAGAGAGAGAGAGAGAGAGAGAGAGAGATCTCAAAATCTTTTACTGGAAAGAAATCTCATATAAAATCCTGGCATGAAAAATTGATTTTTAAAGAAAGACAGCTGTTATAACTGGAATAATCTGAAAATCTAGACTTCAATCACTCAGCCATCCCTCCCTCTCCCTTGGCTGCACCTGAGGCATTGTCACAGAATCCTAGGGCTTCCCAGAACATTTCTGTAAAACTACTGATCCATTCCAGTCCCCTGATAAGAAATTGAGGCCAACAGCAAGGAGCATGAATTGTCCAAACTCATACAGTAATTCAGTGGTAAAACTTGGAGTAAAACATAGGTCACCTGGTGGCCTAGAAAATGTCCTTTCCAAAGGCCACAAAACATTTTTTATAAAAGCACTTATTGAACTTTTCAAATGACAACAAATAACACTTGCTTATTGTAAAATATTTGGAAATTAAATAAAAGACAAATAAAAATTAAAATATCTCGCTCTCTTGTTGCCTTTGCTACTATGTGGGCACCATGTTGTTTCTCCTCTGTGATATCTGTTTCCCATCCATCCTGCTTTGGAGCCAGCTGATTACAGACTGAAACCTCTATGAACTCCCAGAGGTTTAATGCCAGAGGAAGGGGCTTCCAGTCTGGCCTTCTACCACTCCCAGCATAGGAAGGGGCTTATAGGCCACCGTTCCACTGCTCCCAGCGCAGAGGAGGTGAGCTGTGTGGGTACCGATAGCAACCCCCCATCAAACTAAGAAGACACATAAACAAGTCTCAAAACCAGACTTCCACATCAGTTACAGAAACCCCAAAGGGAAATGAGATGGAACACTCTGATACTCAACCACCTGGACTCCCTGAACTGGCAAAAAAAGAGGATCTGGAAAAAATGAAATCAGAAATAATTTCTCAGATAACAGCAGAGATTGTACTCATAGTGCAAGATATGATTGATAAATCTAGAGAGAAGAAGAGGAACATGATGGAATCCCAATATAGGAAATGAATGGAATTCATAAAGCAGATACAAACAGATTTCCAGGAGATTAAAACTCCATTGAAAGTCTACACAGCAATATGAACCAATATGAGGACAGAATTTCAGATATAGAAGGTAAGATTGCATTTAGTGACCAGGAAAAGAAAAAATGCTTCAAAATTGTAAGGGACCAAAAGAAATCAATGCAGCAGCTGCTAAACAATGCAAAGAAGAATAACATAAGACTGATTGGAGTCAACGAAGAAACAAGACAGAGTGCAGATGACATAAAAAACAGTTCACAGAAGTGATGGCAGAAAATTTCCCAAGAAGGGGAAAAGAACTTGACATACAGATAAGTGAGGTATACAGGACTCCAAATAGCCTTGATCAAAAAAATCTACATATAGGTATATAATTGTTAAGATTCCAGAAACCCAACAGAAGAACACAGTTCTACAAGCAGTTAGAGAAAAGAACCAAATCACATACAAAGGAAAGCCCACCAGGATCACAGCAGACTTCTCAAGGCAAACATTCAAGGCAAGAAGAGCTTGGAGTGATGTATTTCAAGCCCTAAAGGAAAACAGCCTCCAACCCAGATTGATGTATCCTGCAAAACTATCTTTCAAAATGGATGGAGAAATAAGATACTTTCATGAGAAAGAGCACCTTAGGAACTTCATGAATACCAAAGCACTCCAAAAAATTTTAGACAATATCTTAGGAACAGACAATGAGGATCACAACCCCAGGAAGCAAAGCAGAATGAACCCATTCGGTGTGACAAGAAATTAAACGTAAAGGGGGAGAATTCAGCAAAAAGAAAAAGTCATAACAATGATGAGTCAATACATATCAGTTATAACCATCAATGTTAATGGTCTCAATTCACCAATCAAAGGGAATAGACTGGCAGAATGGGTCAAGAAGCAAAATCCAACAATATGCTGCACACAAGAAACACACTTAATTCAAAAATAAATTCATAGATTGAAAGTTAAAGGGTGGAAAACTACACTCCATGTGATGGGAACCCAAAAAATAGTAGGAGTAGCTATCCTCTTTGCAAATCAAGTGGATTTCAAATCCATACTGATTAAGAGAGACAAAGAAAGACACTACATCCTTGTAAAGGGAAAAACCTACCAGGAAGAGATGACAATCATAAATATCTATGCACCAAACACTAGTGCACCCACCTATATAAAACAAATACGAACAGACATGAAAAGTCATATATGCACTAATACAATAGTCCTGGGGGACCTCAATACCCGACTGTCACAAATAGATAGATCAACTAGACAAAAACTAAGTAATGAAATACTAGAACTCAATCAACTCTTGAACAAATGAACTTAACAGATGTTTACAAAGTGCTCCACCGCACAAAATCAGAATACACATTCTGTTAAGCTGCACAAGTGTTGTTCTCCAAAATAGACCATACTCATAGAATGTGTTTAAGTAGGTGTAGAAGAATTGAAGTTATCCCCAGCATATTGTCAGACCATAGTGCAATGAAACTGGAGTTCAATAGCAAAAGAAACCTCAAGAATTTCATAAACACATGGAAATTGAACAACACACTTCTGAATAACCAATGGGTCACAGAGGAAATTAAACAACAAATCAGACAGTTCCTACAATTAAAGGACAATAACAATACAACATATCGGAATCTATGGGACATAATGAAAGCAGTCTTACGAAGGAAATTCATAGCAGTGAATACACATATTACAAAAACAGAGCCAGCCCAATTAAACAACCTGATGCTGAACCTCAAGCTTCCTGAAAAAGAGCAGGACAAACCCAAACCTCATACAAGGGAGGAAACTGTAAAGATCAGAGCAGAGATCAATTCAATGGAGACTAAGAGAACAATATAAAAAATTAATGAAGCCAAGAGTTGGTTCTTTGAAAGAATCAACAAAATTGACAAACCCTTACCCAACCACATCAGAAAAAGGAAAGAAAAGGCCCAAATTCATGCAATTAAGAATGAAAAGGTTGAAATTACAACAGACCAAGCAGAAATACAGAGGATCATCAATACCTACTTCAATGAGATGGAAAACACAGAAGAAATGGACAAATTCCTAGATAAGTATGAATTGCCAAAGTTGAACGAAGAGGACCTAAACATTAAAAACAACCCAATATCAATCAATGAAATTGAAAATGTAATTAAAAACTTACCAACTAAGAAAAGCTCAGGTCCTGATAGCTTCACTGCTGAATTCTACAAGAAGTTTAGAGAGGAATTACTGCCATTACTGTTTAAACTCTTCAATGAAATTGAAAGGAAAGCAATACTCCTGAATTCATTCCTGGAAGCTAGCATCACCTTGATCCCCAAAGCAGAGAAAGACCCAACCGAAAAGGAGAAATATAGGCCACTCTCACTAATGAACATAGATGCAAAAATCCTTAATAAGATGCTGGCAAATGGAATTCAGAAGATCATCATGAAGATCATACACCCTGATCAAGTGGGATTCATACCAGGGATGCAGGGATGGTTTAACATGCACAAATCAATCAACGTAATACACTATATCAGTAGAGCCAAGGACAAAACCATATGATTATCTCCATAGATGCAGAAAAAGCATTTGACAAAATCCAATATGCATTTATGATAAAAACTCTACAAAAAATTGGAGTAGATAGCCTCTACATCAATTTAATAAAAGCCATCTATGAAAAACCAACAGCCAATATAAAGCTAAATGGTCAACCACTGAAATCCTTCACACTAACATCAGGAGCAAGGCTAGGATGGCCACTATCACCACTCTTGTTCAATATAGTTTTGGAAACATTAGCCATTGCAGTTAGACAAGAGAAAGAAAAAAAGGAATAAAGATAGGAAATGAAGAAGTCAAATTGTCATTATTTGCAGATGACAAGATACTCTATATAGAACACCCCAAGAACTCCACTAAAAGTCTTCTAGGCTTAATAACCAAATTCAGTAAAGTAACTGGATACAAGGTCAACACACAAAAATCAATAGCTTTCCTCTACACAAACAACAGACTCACTGAGACAGAAATAGGGCAAATAAGTCCTTTCACAATAGCATCCAAAAAACTGAAATAACTAGGAATCAACATAAGAAAAGAAATTGACCTCTTCTCTGAGGACTATAGCACTCTGAAAAGAGAGATTGAAGAAGATATCAGAAAATGGAAAGACACCCCCTTCTTCTGGGTAGGAAGGTTAAACACAGTGAAAATGGCCATACATCTAAAACTGCTATATAGATTCAATGCAATCCCGATTGAAATCCCAGGAGCATACTTCATGGACCTTGAGAAAACAATCCAAAAATTCATTTGGAACAAGAAGAGACTCAGAATAGCAAAAGCAA
>NW_004624797.1:1666944-1723549 GCF_000247695.1 Heterocephalus glaber
TCCCCCAGAAATTGCCTTTTGTGGGGTGGAAGTCTGGGTTTGTGACTTGCTTGAATACCAAATAGTTTCTCTAGTGTGAGAAACTGAGAGTGTAAATAAGGACTAAAAGGATTAATAACTAATAAATGATACTTTCAAATTGGAAAAGGTCCAAAGGGGTAGGGGTGGTGGGAGGGGAAGGTGAAAGGAAAGAATGGAAAGGAAACATTATGAGAAAAGAAAAAAAATGGAAATATAGTATGTAAATAGGGAAGGGTTTAAGGGTGAAGGGCGCACAGGTAATGGGGAAAAAATAAGAACCAAGATACATCATATACAGGTACAAGCACCCAAAGAGAAATGTAAATGTATTGTATACCTAAAATGTACCAATAAAAGAATTTAAGAAAAAAAAGAATACCACTAGGATCCTTTTTCTGTAGTTGTTTCATGTTACAAAACATTTTTTAAATATTATAGTCATTTTGCCTTTGCCATTTATCATTTCACAATTATCAATAACATCATTAGTCTTCTAAGTCATATATTTTTATAATGTACTGTGAGTATTGAGTTTATGTTTTAGTACAGATTGCAAAAAGAAGTGTATTTGCTTTAAAGATTCATATGCTTAAATAAGGGGTTTAGTATAATACATGTTTTAAAGCGGGCTAATAAAGAAAACCATCAAATTTGTCTATTAATAAGTATATTTCCCAATGTAATATCAATGTAACTAGAAGAGATGCTAAGCTTGCCAGATATGTCTGTTTTAAGAGCTGACTATCTATGAAACACATTATTCAATCACTGTTTCCCTATAAATTTACCCTGGTCCTATGGAGAGGCCCAGTTATTTCAATACTGGTCCCATAGTCCCTACATGATCAAAATCATGGACAAGAATTTATCATTGGTAGACAGCTGACTTATTTTTATCTGCACTCTTTAACTTCAAATTGTTTCTTAGATACATGAATGGGGACTCAGGGTGGATCTTAACCTGAGCTTGATCTTGACTGCAATTTTTACTCATTCCCAAAATTTCTGCCCAGAGTGGCCCATGAAAAGTGTCACCTCAGCCTCTTTTGCAAATCAGATCTATTAACTCCCAGTCTTTTTATTTCCTTAATCCTGCAGATTACACCTACTCAAAGGCTAATAGATTCAGGCTCTGAGTCTCATGACTATTTGTGGCTAGGCAATGTACAATTGGTTTAACCATACCACTACTATACATGCCTTTGAGCTAGACCTAGAAGCTTAGCATTTCAGTCAGATTTCTGCCTAGGTCCTACATACCTGATTCACTATTGCCCAGATCTTTTCTCTAGTCCCTATTCTATTATTCATTATTTCCACTATTCAACTGAGCACTTATGATCTGTCTAAATTCCCTGGAGCATGGGTGCTACTTTTGATAGCTTCTTTGGTTGAACTGCCTTAACTGCTTAAACCTACCAATTCCTTTTTGCCTGTGATGATTTTTCCAGGCCTACCTACTTTGGAATATCCGATGGCCCCTCTCTTCTCAAGCTGGTCATTAGCATCACTCAAGCCCCATATGATGCCTATATTTTCCTTCTCCATCAGAAGTCTTGCTCTAGTAAAAGCCAGTCAGCCACATCTGACCTTTACTCAAAGTGGCTCACTTTTAGAACCACCCCTAGCCTCTATCTGGCTGGTATCCTCAGGAATCTATCTGTTTTTGCACATCTACTTACTAAGACACCCTTTCATGTCTGTTCTACCTGGACAAGATTTTGTGCCATGGCTCAAAACACAGTTGGAGTTTCTCATTGGGAATTACCACTGGGGCTGTATTGCCTGAAAATCCTCATCAAAAGCCTCCCTTCTTAGAGTATGGATTTTATTGAGAAAACAAAAACAAATTTGAAGGCAAGCCTGATGAATAAGCTGGAAAATTCATGTCCTTGTCAATACCTGCTAACAAGAAAAGATAATATGAGCTAGATCATTATAAAGTAAAGAAGCTACTCAAACTATTTAATCTTCCTTCCAAAATAAAATATACATACATTTTCCTGACATAAAATAATGTATACTGATTTAACTGCATTGAAATAATATGTATCAATATATGAATGCATGAAACAGAAAGTTAAAGCTCTTATCCATAATCCCACAACTTCAGTGATAACCATTTTTAACTCTTTCCAACACTCTCCAAAAGAATATAATAAAAAACATGTAATTTTAAATTTTCTAAGAGATACACTAAAACATTAGAAACCAGAGAGAAGTAAATTAATAATATATTTCATTGAATCCTGTTCAAAAATAATGTCATTTCAACATGTAATCAACATAAAATTATTAATGAAATACTTTGCATATTCTTTATACTAAGTCTTCAAAGTTAAGCACATATTTTACACTTACAGATCAACTTAATTCTAACTAGTCTTCAAATTGTTCAATATCCAAATGTAGCTAGCTCCTACCATATTAGGCAAGGAAAGAGTATATCATTCCAAACTTTTTCATGCATATATAAATATTTCATATATATTGTTATCAAAAATGAAAACATGGGGCTGGGGATTTAGTTCAGTGGCGCCATGCCTGACTTGCAAGCACAAGGTCCTGAGTTCGATCCCCAGTACCTGAAAAAAAAAAATGGGAAGGGGAAAGGAAAGAAGGGAAAGGAAAAATTATGAGAAAAGAAAAAAAATAGAAATGATGTCTATGTAAGTAGGGAAGGGTGGAGCAGGTGAAGGGCACACAGGTAATGGAGAAAAAATAAGAATCAAGATACATATGTACAGGTACAAACACCCAATGATAAATGTAAATGTATTGTATACCTAAAATGTACCAATAAAAGAATTTAAGAATAAAAACAAAATTTAAAAATGGAAACAATATTCATACCTTAATGACTTACTTTTTTTTCTTAACAATATTGCATGGACACATTTCCACATTAACGTATATAAATCTCTCTAATCCTTTTTACCCACTGTATTATTAATTATTGGTGACACTAAACATCTTTCTTATTGTCACTTGCTTGAACTTGTTCTTTTTGTTGAGCAGTGTGCTATTATAGTGTTCTTTTTTTATTCTTGTTGATTTCTGTCACCTGTAAATGAAAGAGTTCTGCCAAATGCAATTTGCAGCATTCTTTAATATATGAAGAATATTACCTTTTCTCTGTCATAAATGTTGCAAATAGTTTTCCCAATTGTTTCTTTTAAGTTTTGTGTAGTACTTTGATACATAGAAGGTGTGCAGAGACATGTGCGTGTTTCTCTGTGTGTGTTAATAAATGATTCAAATCATTTCTTTCACATATTTCCCTGGCTTTTATACCATGCATAAAAACTTCTTATCTATTGCATACATCACTTATGTTTTCTTCTAATACCTTTAAGTATTTAATCCTTCTGGAATATTCTTTTGTGTGAGAAATAGTTGGGTATGTAATTTTTCCACACATTGCCATTTAATTGTTCCTAAATCCTTGATAGAATAGTGTACCCTTTTAAAAGGTATATATTTACATATATATATATATATATATATATGATTGATATATTGTTAGATACACAGATAAATAGATATTTTAACTTCTGGACCTTCTATTCTATTATGTTATGTTATGGTTCTTTCTATCCAGCCACATCTATTAATGTCTTTATTTTTATAGGTTGTTTTGACATCTGGCAGGACAATTTCTCTTTCACAATTAGTTGTTTTATGTCTTTCAATTGCCTTAGCTACATTATCTGTTTTATACATACTTCAAGATTCACTAGGATATAAATTTGTCAAATTTTCTCCCCCAAAATAATTAAAATGCTTCATCTGAAATTTATTTGTAATTATATGACAATAATTTGCATTTTTAAATATAGAGGATGTCCCTCCGTTTATTCTGTGTGACTAGTATATGATAAATCACTTTAAATTATCCATCTATGGCTATTCTAAAACATTGCATATGGTACAAATTTATCTAAATGTTTAAGCCGGGAATGGTGGCTTATGCCTATAAATGCAGCACTAGGGAGGCTGAGGCAGGAGGATTGCTGTGAATTCCAGGCCAGCCTGGGGTACATAGCGAGTTCAAGGCCAGCCTGAATTACACAGCGAGACCCTGTCTCAAAAAATCAAAATAACTAACAAACTAAATAAATAAATGTTTAGCAAGGTAAAACTGACCTTGTTAATAACACTATTCAAACCTTTTTATTATTCTTTTTATTGTCTACTTATCTCTATTTCACATGATATATATATATATATTACAATATTCTATCATAATTGTGTATTTTTATGTATTACTAAATTTACTACATAATCAATTATACATTTTGTACTTTTTTACTTATTTGGAAATGTCTTATTATAGGTCCACTCTACTAATAATTTTTTTAATACTTCAGGTCATTTTAAATGCAGAGAAACAAAAGGAAGAAAACAAAACAAAATGAAAACATCAGATTCTTTTCCAGTTCAAAAACTCATATTACAAATTTTCCAATATATGTTTTTATTAATGCACATTAATTTTACCAAATATTGAGTTT
Source organism: Heterocephalus glaber (assembly GCF_000247695.1). The sequence goes on from NW_004624797.1 coordinate 1,671,480, forward strand.
CCATATAGCATTTTCATACATACATGTAACATACCTTGATCACATCCATCCTTCTTTCCACATTATTATTTTTGGAGCAAATGTAATTCATACTAACGTTTTAAAAGTCAAATAGTATTGAAAGCTACAAAATTTAAATTTCAACGCTCCCTTACCCAATATTGCCACTAGTAAAGACAATTTCTTGTGATTTCTTCAAGAAAAAATTTCTATATGCCATATATTTTATATGAGATAATACAAACCTTGCTTGCCTTTTTCAATTGATAATACACCTCAGAGTCGTTTTATATGTGCACATCCAAAGCTACCCGATTCAACAATACATGGTATTTCATTATATGAATGCATCCATATCTATTTAACCAATTCCATAATGAGACACTCTTTAGCTATTTTCAGTATTTGTTATCATATTTTGACACACATGCATGCATACACACATGCATATAGTATAGCATTTGTGAAAAAATTTCTTAAAGTTGCTAAAAATTGATTTGTTGGGTAACATGTAAATAGTTTATATTGTCACTGATATTGTAAATTGTTTTCCAGAGAGTTGACATAAACTTACACTCCAATCAACAATGCATGAATTGCTCATTTCTTGACAGCTTCATCAACACTGGGTTTCATTCAAATTTTTTACTTTTGCTGATTAGATCAATAGTGAAATCTCATTTTTCATCATTATTTATTAGATTATGATTGAAATTGACAATGGTTGCTTATGTATTTATTAGTCATTTTTATGTCTCTTTGTCTGTATCTTCTACCCTCTTTTTATTGCATTGCTCATCAATTTCTTACCAATGAATAAGGACTTTTGTATGATTTTGTCGCATGGAGAAGCTTTGATTTTTACAGTCAAAATATCACTTTTTTTATATTCAAGAAACTCATTTCAACTTACATGTCTTTCAAAATATCAAAATTTAGAAATTATCCACTATAAGTATCTCCCCACAAAAAGAAAGTTGTTTAAAATCCTTAATGTGCAACGTTCATTTTCTATTGTGTTTTAGTCACATGTGTTGAGTAGTGGGTTTCAGTAGTATCCTTTCTTCTATTTCCCACTTCTGCTCAATCATTGGCAATGAGGATGGGGAACTCATGTCAGTTATTGGACTTTTAAATTCATCCAGTGAATATTTGTTGTTGAATATTTGTGATTACTTACTCTGTATCAAGCACACTGCAATATAAAATTGAAGTGGGGATTAAAAATTGATAAAACTAATCTTATCACAGTTTTCATGGAAGTGTACTTTAGTAGAATATGGATAGGAGGTGGAGAAATGGTAAACAAAATAAATACATAAGATGCTTGTAAATTCAAGTGCTGAGAAGAATTCAAATAAGGCACTATGACAAAGTGTAGCAAAGCACAGGGAGAGGGCCAAAAAGGTAATTTTTGTTCTCCAATTCCTCTTTATTATGATAGCTTGCTCTTATTTTGCTGATTCAATTACCTCTCAAATTTCACTACAAAACTGGATTATAATTTTTTCAAAGTTTCTGTTTCTTACATTAACTCTTTTTTAATGGGGTATATTGATTGTTCACCATAATTATCCTGTATCAAACTTTGGGTTCTGTCCTTATGTCTGGTGAATTTCTCATTTTCTGTTCATATTTATATAGCAAGACACAAATTGATCAGCATGTAGGCCAATGTGGATTCTGCACTGTTGTTCATATAGATCCTTGATAATTGTTCATAACTATCCTTGGTAAGTTTCTCCCATCTTGGAGCAGTTCCTCCAAAAGCTTATGGTTATCAGTAAATGCTCTATGTATGTATTAAGAGGAAAAGCTTTGGATAATATTTTTGAAAAAAAAATATTTATTTATCCCTTTATACTCTAACAACTACTGTCTCTCTGCTATACCCTCTTTTGGCCTCTGCTGGTAAGAATTTTAGAGTTGGCTGTGCTCTGCCATTGTGGCAATTGTCAATGGAAGGGGGAAAGAAGTTATGAGGAAAACCAAACATGTTAATGAAAGGAGGAAGAGCTTGCTCACATGCACTAATTTGGGACTAGCAGAATATGGAGGAAAATATGAAAGATATATCTGGTACATTAGCAATTTCTACCCTTATGACCCTGAGCACTATTCACACCAAGGGAAGCCTAGATAGCAATGTGCTCAGATGAGGGGAGTCAGACAGCTTAGATTCAAGACTTTATTCTGCCAATTACTAGTTATATGACCTTGAGCAAGTTACTTAACCTATTTGAGGTCCTGTTTTCTCATTTTAAGGCAGCAACAATAGTAGCACTTTCTTCATTAGCTTGTTGTGAGCAAGTAGCTGAAATGCAAAAAACATATTCACAGTACATTATAATTCTCCGAATCTTTTAAATTCCTCCATTGTTCCATGGACTAACATGTAATTATCCAAACTAGCAAAAGCACACTAGTCCAATTGTCATGTATTGTTTTGCATTGTTGGCCTTCGTGGGACTTAAAGACACTGGTTTGTCTTGATAGTCTTTCTAGGTCAGATTGAAAAGGACATGTTTCATCCTGAATTACTATGCTCAAAAAGATTTTATTTAGTTCCATTTCCCTTGAAAATACAAAAACCTCAAGTGATGGTGGTTTCTACTTATCAAGTCAGAATGTATGGTATAGTCTTCACAGAACCTTCTTTTATGTTCATATTTTTTCTGAAATAAATCTAATTGTTGCTATATTTAAGGTGATCTTGCTAGCCAGTATTCTGAAAGTTCATCATCTATTTTCAAGAATTAACATGTTTGATCTCTTCAATATTGTGTCCAAATTTAAATTTTGTAAAGCTTTAACATATTTCTAAAAATTTTTCCAGCCTCGGTTTTCCATGCTGCTAGCCTCACCACTTAGAAAGCCTGAGGCAGGAGGACCTCAAGTTTGAATCCTACCTGGGAAACTTAACAAGGCTGTCTCTTCAAATTTAAAAAAAATGTCCTGAGAATGCAGCTCACTGGTAGAGTGTCCCTGATTTTGATTCTCAGCACTGAAAAAAAAATTTTTTGTAGGAAATATAGAAAATACAAATGAAAATTTTTTAAAAAGTAGAAATATATAAACCCAATGATTGGGAAAGGGAATAATTTTCCACTTTTAATGGCTCCTTTACATGAGGGAATCCACAATATCATAATAATCCCCGAAATACAGCTGGTTTTCCAGTAAAATGTGACTTATGACATTTTTATATAAGAATAACATTTAAATATAATTTCATGAAAATAGGAAAATATTTTTAAAAGGTTAAACACTTCCTTTAAGAAAACCTTGGGTAATCTTATTACACATATCAATTTTGTTACTACATATATCAAAAGAATAGATAATTTCCAGCTCAGTGTGGTAACACAAACTTTTAATCTCAGTACTCTTGGAGGCTGAGGCGGAATTAGAAGATCAAGCCCAGCTTGGGCAATTTAATGACCTAGTGAGACTCAAAATAAAAACTAGAAAGCATTGGGGATGTGCAAAAGCTCTAGGTTCAATCTCCAGTAGCACAAAAAGAAAAAAAGATAGTTCCTACACAATTTAAACTGTTACAAATAACTGAAAAGTATACAAAGTGCTCTGCCTCACTTTTTGAAGTTATCATAACACCAACATTAATTGATGTTTCACATTTACTTAACACATATGAGAGAACTTTGCCTTAAAAGATAATAAAAAGTATCCCCTGCCTAGCATCATGCCTAATATGTGAAAGTCAATAAATCATTTTCAAGTGAAAGCACAAGAAAATTGACACATCAGACTCATTAATAATAATGAATGCAAAGCTGCTAAGTAAAATGCTAAAGAATTTCAAATATGGTACAAAAGAAAGATAATACCAAGTTTACCTTTTTCTAAAAATTCATAAATAGTTAAAACTATATACTTTATATAGATAATGTACCATTTTACTTACATGTGGTAAATGTAAGCTATCAATAAGTCAAAAAAGAAAAACATCTGATGAAAATTCAACATCTGTTAATAAATAAAATCAACTTCTAGTTAGTAAGACATACACATATTAATGTGCTATAAAAAACTTGACCTTAGAATTCTTTTTTTTTCTTGACCTTAAAATTCTTGAAGTATTACCATAGCAGTAAGATGGATGATATTACCAATATCATTAATTTCTTCCAGAAATTCTAGATTTCACAATGAAATAGAGAGTAATATTTGAAAAGAGTATATAAAATCTTTTTATTATAAGCATTTCAGTTTACTTGGAAAGTCAACTAAAATTTTGCATAACTATATTCATTAAGATGGATAACTATATATAAGATGGATAACTATATATAAGGTGGATAATGAAATAATTAGTAAAAAATCTTTCCTTATATATAAATACTGGTCAGTTAGAAACTATTAAAAGATATAATAACCCTAGGAATAAACTGAGTATGATATTCAGGAATAATGCTTTTAAAAAACTTTAAATTATTAAGGGACTTTGAAAGGATTTTATTAAATTGAGAACACCATGCTCCTAAATGGAAAGACTCAACAGTAGATCTAAGCCAATTCCTCTCCAAATTAAGTCTACAAATTGAAAGATATTCCATTCAAATTTTTTAGTAAGATTCTTTTGGGAACTTGTGACAGAGTGATTATTATGTTAATGTGGAAAAATAAATATGTAGAAATTGTCAATTTATTTTTAAGACGATGAATGAGATGCTCTACTAGATAGAAACATGTTTTCATTCATTCGTTTGGTCATTCACTCATTTAATCATTAATGTAATGAACAAAGCAAAAAGAAATCCAGAATTTAGATTGAAAAGAAAATAATTTCCAGCATACATTCTGAGTTGAAGAGACATTAGCCCTACCTCTTAAAAATTTTCTTTTTCTTCTTCCATGACCATCCCTCCATACGGATATCAATCATTAATTTATCCCCAGTTAAACTAAAGGAGAGTGAAGAAATTTGCCCTAGTGCTATCCACCTAGTAAAGGAAAAAATCGAGCATTGAACTCAAGATACTTGACTTAACATCTACACTCTTTACCACTACAATATACTGCCTCTAGAAAAGCTCTCTAGAAGTAAGGACATGATTAACCAGTCTCATCTAACACTCAACTTTGAACACACTCATGAATTAGAATTTTATCATATTAAGTTAAATAATTCACCAAATGTATTATAGTTTTATTATATGGTAAATGCTATGCCTGAAACTGTCAAAAATTATGAATAAATAACTATATCTCATCAAACTTAGAATCTGCTAGAGGAAGATGTTTAGGGAGGCACTGAACATACAGACATAATGATCCCGGTAAGGTGGTACACACCTCTATAATCCCAGCACTTTGGGAAGCTGAGGCAGGAGGATCAAAAGTTCAAGCCCAGACTGAGATATTCAGTGACTTAGGGTGACCCTGTCTCAAAATAAAAAAATAAAAAAGACTGGAGAAATAGCTCAGTACAAAGGCCCTGGGTTCAGTTTCCAGAACCTCAAAAAAAAAAAAATACAAACACACACAGATGTGTGCATGCATAACTATTTATTGAGATGAATACCCTGAAGGGAAAAAAACAGCGTGTTATTCTGAGGAAGAGACATGAAGGTAGATAGGTAATTCAAATTGAAGCATTAAGGAAGACCCTGCTGAGTGAAGGATATATAAGCTAAACCTCAGAATGAATGTAATTAAAGCAGGAACTACATAATCTAAATGCTTATGTCCTCCCAGAACTGTTGAAATTCTAACCATCAAGGTGATAGTATTAGGAGGTGGGGTCATTAGGTCATAAGAACTATGCTCTCATAATGGCTTAGTGCCATTATAAAGGAACCCCAGAGAGACCTTTGCCCCTTCTGCTATGTGAGGACATGGCAAGAAAGCACCACTGATGAACCAGAAAGCAGATTCAATCTGTCAGTGCCTTGGTCTTGGACAGCTCAGTCTTCAAAACTGTGAGGAATAAATTTCCATTGTCTATAAACCATCCAGTTTAAGGCATTTTGTTACAGCAACTTAAACTAACTAAGACAGGAATTGAATAAGGGAAATTTATTTTCTATATAATCGAATAGATTAATCTGTCCTTTTTCAAGTCCGCCTTTGCTATTTATTATTCCTTGAGAGCCTTTCCTCATATCTGGACTATATTTTCTTTTTCTTTTTTTTTTTACTGAAATTCTTTTATTGGTACATTTTAGGTATACAACACATTTACATTTCTCATTGGGAACTTGTACCGTTACATGATGCATCTTGGTTCTTACTCTTTCCCCATTCCTAGCCCTCCCTTCATGCCCTCCACCCTTCCCTATTTACAAAGACTTTGTTTCCATTTTTTCCATTTCTCATCATTTTTCCTTTCCCTTCTTTCCTTTCCCCTGCCCCTCCCACTACCCCTACCCCTTTGGACCTTTTCTTCCTATTTTGCATTATCGATTATTCATTCTAATCATTGGTACATTTTAGGTATACAATATAATGACATTCATCATTGGAAATTTGCACCTTTACATAGTCTCTCTTGGTTCTTATTTTTCCCCCTTACCCTGCCCTCCCTTCAACCTCTCCATCCCTCCCTATTTACAAAGATTTTGTTTCCATTTTTCCATTTTCTCATATTAATTCCATTCTCTTCTTTCCTTTCCCCTACATCTACCACTTCCCCTTCCCCTTTTCCCCTTTTCTTCCTATTTCACATTATCTATTATACATTTTGGACTATATTTTCTTCAAGTAATAATACTATAGGTACCACATTTAGTGCTTGTTATGTGCCAGACACTCTTCTCATTATTTTACATGCATTGATTCACTTAATCCTCACAATAATCCTACAAAGGACTGATATTATCATAATTTTGTAGATGAAGAATCTAAATCATAAAAAGATTAGCAGACATGGCCAAAGTTACACACTCAGCATCTGACAGAGTCAGAGTTTGAATTCAGGCATTCTTAATCTCAATCATACTGTCTTTCAAATATTTCTTAGTTTTTAAATTTAGATCTTTTAAAAATTTTTCATTGTTTTTACTACATTTTTGTAGTACATAATGATTATATTCACCATGGGAAGTTGGTACATGTAGATAACATATCTTAATTCTTTTTTCTTAGATCTTGAATCCATCTGGAATTCTTTGGTGATACTATGAAAGGGTTGTTTTGTTTAGTCTTCTTTCTAAGTGGTTATTAAAATGTCCCAATATAATTTACTGAATAAGAATTCATAAAGTTTGCTTTAATAAATACTAAATTCTTATAGTCTTGAACTTTTTGTCTTTCTATTATTCTATATGATTACTCTAACTATCCCTATATGGATACCACTGTCTTGAAATTACTACATTTTTTTCAAACAAAGGAAGATACCAATTGAGATTTTTAGCATCATCTAAAATATTGTATTTTTCTTTTCTTAATATAAAATAATCTTTCACTTTTATATTAACACAAATAATGTTTCTATTTATGAAGTTTTCCAGTGCAATAATTAGAGCTCTACTATGAAGTTACTGATACTTAAATTAAGCATGCACTGAATATGTATTCTGTTCCAGGTACTGTTCTAGGTGATATAAATGCAAATAAATAAGATGTAGTCTTTGTCCTAAAAGGAGTTCATGTTCTAAAGAAGGAAACAGAAAAGTAAGTCAGGCATAATGTTGCTATAGGCCGATAATAAAAAGCCCAAGGTATGTCTAAATCAGATGGGAGAGGGAGAATATCATTAACATTTCCATAGAGCACGTGTGGCTTAAGCTGAGTTTTGTATGCAACTGAGAGCAGGATTTAAAAGGTGAGAAAAGATCATCCATGCAGCAGAAATAGTTGTGTGAAAGCCAGAGATGTTCAAGGAATTGCCAATAGTCTGGCCTGGCTGAGGCATTGATTTTGTATTGGAAAATGACAATCTATAAAGCTTCAGAGATAAACAAATGCTAGTTTATGAGGGCTTTCCATGCAATAATAAGATGGTTCAATTCTGAAGGTAATGTTAGCTGAAGGATTTTAAGAAGAAAAGTGACATGATTTACTTTCACAAGTTATAATAGTCAAATTAACTTATGAGCAAGTTTCAAAAATTGGTAAAATTAAATAAAAACCATGAGAATTTTAAAGTGTGTAAGGAAAAGATTTACCCATGTCTCTGATTACAGAAGCTCACCAGAAATGACTGGGGCCTGAGCTACACTTCTGCTTGATCCTGGCATATATAAGCCATTCACCATCTCATCAATGGCCAGGACTTGAAGTAGACCTTTGTTTAATGCCCTCTGTATGAAGATAAGCAAGGGACACTTTAGAGCTGGCATAGGTGTGGATTCATTGAGATGGCTATGACCTATGTACCAAGATTAGAGAAAGAATGTGGTGGAGCTGAACTGTTGAAGACAGTCCTGGAAGACTCTCATCTCTCTCCTTGTACAAAATTCTTCTTGTGTCATTGGGCCCTGGATATATTTTCAAAGGAAGGAAAATGATAACCTTAATGGGCTCTGATATGGTAGGTTCTGTGCTATGCATTTTTTAAGAAATATTTCATTTAACCCTTAGAGACACTACCTTATAAGACCATATAGTATTTAAGATTATCTTAATTTCAGTGAATTAAAAAACCCATCTTCTTTTAAAAAGGAGAATTTTAAAGAGAGGATAAATCCATTTTATTCTAAGACATTCCCCTTGTGATCATAAAATAGCCATATCAGCTTCTGACTCATGTCACATGAGCTTCTCATCCAGGGGAAAATAATTTCTCTTCCTCCAGATTGATGAAGATGATTCTGGTTAGGCTGATTATGTATCTATCACAGAACCCTCCTTGTAATTAGGGATATGATTGGCTGAAACTCTCCTATGATTATGAGTGAAAGTGGAAGGGAAATGATTACACTTAGGGAAACTTGATGTTCTTTATCTTAAATAGAAAATAATGAATAGATGAAGAAACTGGAGGCCAGAGATATGAAGTAATTTAATTAAGGTTTTACAGCCAATGACTGGGAAAATGAGATCAGAATCTACTTTCATTTGACTATAATTCTCATGTTCCTTTCACCACACCACAATGTCTTAATAAATGTACCTTAACTAAGCTTATCAAGAGCTACAGCACCTGAACTTATATGACACCAGTCCATTATCATAATGGAAGGAAATGCCAATATGGATTGTCTCAAGCAAAATAAAATTCAGAAAATTCTGTTTGGCTTTGGAATGTTTTGGGGGATCACTCTCACAGAAGATGTACCTTCTTATTACAGAGAGATCTTGGAGACTATACCAAATGAACAGCAAGGAAAAGAATCTCGAGCCATTTAAAGAATGAAATTAAAGAACTCCAAACTAAAAGTATCCATGTATTTGCCCTTTACTCTATATATGTTAATTCTGAAAAAAAATCCACATACACAAGGATGTCCTAAATCAATAGTATCTGGCTCAACATAAAGTATTTATTCCTTGAAGACAGAAATGAATTTGAATCCATGTCACCACTTATTTGCTGTACAACTCTGAGCAAGTTCTGTCTGGTCTTTTCATCTTTGAAGCTAGCTTATAATTCATAGAGTTGATGTAAGAATTAGATAGCATAGTATGTATAATGGGCCTGGAACATAGTAAGTCCTCAAGAAATAGAAGTTTAACAACCTTCCATTTTCCCTGTTGACGTATACTCTAATTGCAGAAAAAAAGGAGACTCATGCTAGAATATCTTTTGCAAATAATAATTCTTACACTTTAATTTTGTGTAAAATTTTAGCCTATGGTGGCAAAATAAGTAATAATCTATCAATAAGAATTTACATACCATAAGGAGTGCTTCGCATTTTGAGACCTTTGCAGTGTGTCCCTTTGTAAAATGAAAATTCCCCCTGTGACACAGTAAATCAACCACTAATTGTATGATTTCTATTTTCATATATTCTTATATTCAGACATGTTGTACTTTTTTTGAATCCCGTGTAAAGGATTCTTCTGCATAACAGTTTAAAGACTTCTCTTTCAGAGACCTTTGAGCAAATCGGCTTCATTTTCTCAACCCTGTCATTTAAGGGAAATATTCTAAATGCATTCTTACCACCACTTTGAACAAAAACACAGACTATGATCAGTGAAAAGCTGTACGTCTGAGACTGGGTCAGCCATTAATGTACTAAAGTCACAGAGACAGCCCAGAAAGAGCAAATAATTCAAGAAAGGAAAAATATTGGTAATTAGAGCATCCCAGCTTTATGATGTTCATAATAGTTAAGGGACACTGAGATTTACACATACAATTCAGTAGTCTAGTTAAGGAAGAGTACAGCATTTAATCATGAGAGGGAAAAGGACAAGGTTCTCTGATACATTATGGATGCGATTGCATAGCACAGGGCCAAAATACATCGGAAAGTCATTTCTTTACATTTCATTACAGTTTACAAATTCCATGCCTAATTTTAGATGTTAGCACTCCAGGGTAGATGTATAATAGCTTTTATCTAATCCTATGAGCCATTTCAGCACAGTTTATAGTAACATCCACAAGAGCTTGGTAGAGCCACATTCTGGTTATGAAATACAGGGCTATAAAGCAGATAGGGGTCCAGGGAAGGCTACTGAGAAGCTAAACTGAGAATATAGCACTGAAACATCACTTTAGTTGAAAGTCCATGTCATCATTAATTTATATAACTGAGGCATTACTATGACCTGGGAGGAGGAAGAAATTAGAAATGAATTTAAGAGATTAATAACCAGAGGAAGGATGGTGAAATGATTTTTTTGGATAATCCTTCAGTTAAGTAATATAACACAGGAAAACAAATCTTATTGTAAAAAACTGGATATCCATAATACTGAAGCCTAGAGGAACCCTTAACAGCTTCATTTTCTGATAGTTACGTACTTTTAAACATTTATGCCATTGTGTCATTTCAAAACCTCATTAGAATATCAGAATAGTCCCTCTAAATAAAAAAGTCAGTTCAATGACCAATAAAAAGAAAAAAATACAAAGAGTAGTGAAACAAATCTTCTAAACAAACATGCTAATGCTGAAAAATCATCATTGATTTGGAGCACACTGTGTTGAAATTCTTAAAAATATGGACAGAAATAAAGTAATGGATTACTATTATACTCTATTATACTAATATTTTGAAATACTAGTGAGCTAACAAAGGAAGAAGCATGGCAATATCACATGTTTAAGCTACTTATAAAAATTATGTACAATAGCAGCACTAACTGTAATGAAATAATTGGCATTCTAATTACAGGTAATTCTTATGTTTATTAAAGCAAGCTTAGCAGGACCTTTACCTGATGACATTGTAAACTTGCTGTTTGTTCTCGAAAGTAACACAATTTATATTTTTAAACCAGCTTTGCATTCACCTGATTGGCCTGGATAATAGTTTCTGATATATCGAGGAGCAGAACTGAAGAAGACATACAATACCACACAGACAGAAAAAAACATGTATCTGAGTGCAAGAGACACATTAAAATGTAAATAATGTATAAGGCTAAATGATGAAACTACAGGTGATTTTTTTCTTTGTGCTTCTCTTTATTATCGAGAGTTTCCATAATGAACTTGCATTACTACTGCAATCAGGGGGGAAAGGGTTTTATTAGCTATTTTAAATTACCTTTCTTTGCAGTTCAACCTACACAAACGGTCAGAGTATTTTCCCTGCAAAATGTATTTGATCATGTCATTCTCTGTTAAGTAAATAAACATTTTAAAAAGCTTTGATACCATCCCTACACTGCCTACAGAATTAGCTACAAATTCTTCAGCTTGGCATGCAAAGCCTCCCTCAGCATGATTCCAAATTCTCCTTCCAGCCTTATCTCCCACCATTTCGTACAGGAACCCTGCATTGCAGACAGACATTCTCTGTGTGTTTCCACCCCAATTTTTTGCTTTTGCTCCTTGTGCTTAGACAGGCCTTCTATGCATCATTGTTTATTAAAACATACCCATTCTCCAAAGCCCATTTCAAATGCTGCCACCCCCCCAGGAAAACCCGCTTAGATATATCCTGTTACGTGTGATCTCTCCCTCCTTCAAATTTGCCATTGTGTTTTGTTCATTTCTATTGTGGCATTTCTTACTTCCTGGTTTCTTTTAATTACTTCCATAATTATCTTTCCCTGGCCAAGACTGGTAGAGCCCAGAAGACAGGACTGGGTCTGACTCATTGTTGTATTGCCCACAGAGCCTAGTAAAGTGATTCTGTAAAATAATAATACTGGATGAATTAAATTAATTCCAATGCTGTTGCAGCAAACATGTTGTGAGGTTAAAATATGAGGAGCCTGAGCCAAACATTTTGGGCCAATAAGGCAAAGTAAGAGCTGGAAAAAAATAAGAAGCTAATCTAATATAAGCTCAGAAAGATAAAATGATTTGTCACACCTCTGGCTTTTAATGATCCATAGGGCTGGGATAAGAACCTGCCTCATATTTATTTGTCCTCAAAACAAGCCTGTGAGTATCAAGAATTTAAAAAAATATTAACAATTTCCCAGCATAACATTCTAAAATGGGAGTTTTCACACATTTTGCCGACTGCAAAAAGAATAAAAGGGAAGGAAGAGAAGAAAGAAAGGAGGAAGGAAGAAAAAAAGATAAAAGGATTCTATGACCAAGAAAATGAATTTAGAAGAAAGGAAAAAGATACAACTGGTCCCTTATTCTTTTTTTTTCTTAAATTATTTTATTGGTACATTTTTGGTATACAATACATTTATGTTTATCACTGGGAACTTGTACCTTTACATGATGTAATTTGGTTCTTATGTTTTTCCCATTCCCCTGCCAGCCCTTCACCCCCTCCACCCTTCCCTATGTACATAGGCTTTATTTCCATTTTTTCCTTTTCTCATGTTTTTTCTTTTCCCTTCTTCCCTTTCCCCTACCCCTCCCACTTCTCCTACCCCTTTGGACCTTTGCTTCCTAAATCCCCAGTCCCAAACACAGAGCCTATCACATAAGTGCTTAATGTATTGAACTAAACTGAACTCCTACACTGACAAAAGCATAAAGCATATTAAGAGAAACAATTGCTTACATACCCTTATTGGAACAAGTGTTTGCCATTCTTTGTATTTAGTATTTAGTATCTGCTATTATTATTCCATAACATAATCCCATAGATGGCTACCTGTTTATCTGTGTGAAACTAAAGAACAACTTTAAAACCTGGGAATGAGTCAGGCCTAAGACTCCATCTTTCAATTATATTTGCTCTGGGAAGGCTATTCTGAAAGCCAGCAGTCTCAAAGCATGATTTCCCTTGTGCATTTCTTTGGAAAGTAACTGGATTTCAAAACTGAGTCCAGAGCCAAAACAAATACCTGCATCCAAAACCAACAGGCAGAATTTAATTCAGTGTGAAGGTGCATGTGTGTGTGTGTGTGTGTCTGTGTGTGTGTGTGTGTGTGTGTGAGAGAGAGAGAGAGAGAGATCTTAAAATGGGTTAAGATTTTTAATAAGTAATTTGGATAATGAAAAGGGGATTTTTTTAATGAAAAGAGGACAAATAATATTTCCTATAGCAAGACTCAAAATGACTCAATAGACTCAAAGTTGTAATGTAGAGCATGAGTGGGTTTTATATCTCAGAATACAAATTCAATTCTCTGAATGTAGAAAACTAAATATTCCAATCCAAAGTTTTTTCACATCTTTCTTCAGAAGCCAACATTTACACTCCATCTTAAAAAGAGGACTTAGTGGACAACTGACTTAATTACAGCAAGAATGGAGGTGGTAATGGTGAAGCAGAGAAGGTCGGATGGAAACCAAGAACACTGGAAATTAGAATTAAAAGGATCCACTTTTGCAAATGGGAAGGGGACCAAGAGATGGAGGAAGTGGGAAGGGACAGGAAGGAAAGGGGACATGAAGAGTATTAAGATGTGTTATGTACACGTATCAACTCCCCACAAGGAATGTAATCATTATGTACTGCAAACATGTACTAATACAAATAAAAAAAATTTTGAAGGAAAAAAAGTTCTCTCATGTCACAAGGTAATGAGCTTTAAATCAGGCAAGCTGTCTTTGGGTTTACATATCATATATGTAGAACAAATTAGCTTCCTTGATTTCTGCGGGGGGAAAAAATCATCCTTTTTGAAAACCAGACTCTGCTGAAAAATTGACCTTTCAGTCTACAAACATACCATTTAATTTATGAAAAGTAAACCCTTTTGAATTGTATTTACCCAGTTACTGTAATAAAGGTTAGGCCTTTCAAAAACAATTGTAAATGTGGCATTTAGTTTCTCATATTTTCTGAAGCATTACTTGAATCTTGGGATTTAAAAGAAACAACCAAGAAAATAATAATAAAGCAATGTTGGGGTTCTCCCCAGAGTAAAATAAAGTGCACAGTTTAAAGATTAAAATAGCAGATTCAAAATTTTACATTTCGAAGACTTACTAGCCTCATTGGGTTACAGGAAATGTCATTAACATCTCCTTTGGGAAAAACATGGCCAATATTTTCATTAATTCATTCATAAAGCAAAGCTTATTACCGATACACACTGGTATTAGTTACGAAAGCTGATGATTATTAAAATCCAGAAGCACCATCAGATAATAAAAAATACAGCAATTAAAACCCAAGAGGCGAAATCTTACACTAAAATTCATCAAGCTTTTATTTTGTTCATCTTTCTATACAAAAGAAATCATATGTGAAAGTTACTGTTAAACCATTGTATTTTTAAATATTCAGCTTGTTACTAATTTGACATTTATCAGAGGTCTACAGATTGCACAGTGTCATCTTATAAAATGAGTTACACTTCTATTTGCATTGTATGGAATTAAAAATATCTGAATGTAACAAAATCTGTTTAAAAAAATGCAGCTTATGACAGAAAGAATGTAGACTTTGCAGACAGTTACAACCAATTCTGGCTCTGTTATTTTTCTAGCTGTGTGACTTTAAGCAATCTAGTCAGCCTCTCTGAATCACCATTGCCTTACTTTAAAATGAGGACAAAAATTCCTGTCTAACTAGATTATTGAGGCAGTGATGTAAGTAAACAGCACAATACTTAGCACTTTGTAAATTCTACCTGTATAAACATTAGAGTTCTTTATAACCTCTCCATATGTTTTTGCAGTACTGGAGGATTGAACAAGGGCCTTCACAATCCTTGGGCCTTTTTTGAAATTTTTTAGGAGGCAATGTCTCACTAAGTTACTAAGTTTCTCAGGCTGAACTGGAAGTTGCAATCCTCCTGCCTAAGCCTCCCAAAGTGTTGGGACTACAAGTTTGTGCCACCACACCTGGCTGCCTTCCATACTTTTATAGAGTCATTAAACAAATCAAATCTGTGTTATTAAACTAAGTGAAAAAAATGAAAACAGTTGAAATCCATAGAAAAATAAAGCCTCAATATTCATCTCAGTTTTTTAATGTGTCCCTTTACTTTTATTCCTCTGGAAAACTATTTAAAATTTTAGGAGTTTTCTATACCTGACATTCTTTCATAACCCAATGGCAAGAAGCCATGAACACTGGGTAATTCTAAAGAGTTATACTCTGGAATGCCTGTAAGAGGCTCACTCAAGGTCACTGCCTAAATTTGGTAAGCTTCTTTCATTTCTGGGAAGACATCAGCATTACCCAATTTACATGTGCATATAAAACTGTCCTGGGCCCATTTTGGGATAATTTTCTTAGAGTTATGGGTAGGCTATTTGAGGTTCAAATTTTCAATCTGTGTTGTCCAAGGTATTACCTAAGACAAATATGGTAGAAAACTAGGTATGAAAACTACCTTATGATCCCAGCATCTCTGCCTTTGGGCTATAGGTCTTTGACCATAGAATAGCTCTGTTTATTGACAAATGTCTTGAGATAGCAGAGTACCATCAGCCTTTTTCTCAGGATTAGTGGTCGCTAAACCTCCTGGCCACATCCAACCATTGCTACTGTTAGACTCCTCTAGACTGCCTATTTCCTCATGGCAAAAGTTGACCTTTCTGGACTTTATCCCATTTCTGCCTAGATTTATTGTGCCTGCCAGCCTCCTCTATTTGGCTGTACTTAGCATTTATGTGTCTCCTAGCCAGGATCACTTCCAAATTCTGACAATCCCATCCTGGTTAATTCTATATTCATTTTTTTAAAAAAAAACTACTGCAATTCTAAAACACTTCCAAAGATTTTCAGAATAGAAATGATTTAAGAAATGTACTGTGGTGGTGGTAGTGGGTTGGAAAGCCTACTTTTGGTCATCGAAAAAGGCATATTAAAGAAGGAGTTGGAGAATTTGGCCTACTAGAATTAACCAGAGAATTGAATGTCTCAATATATAACTATCAGATTAATGCTAATCTTATGATTTACTAATATGAAGGCAAATAAGAAGAATATTGTACTAAATTTTAAATCAACACAAATATCTATTTTATTTTCTAAGAATTTATATGAATTTTTTAAACAATAGTCATGAAAAATGGTTTAAGCTATGTCCTACTGTTTAGGCCTGATTCCAGCCCCATATCTCCTATATGAGAGTCAGTGAGAAAAAAAAATATTGTTTATTAGAAAACTGTTCCCATAAAACTAATAGTAAGCAAGATGCTACACACTGGCCCTAAGGTAGCATCAGAATCCCCTCACTATCATCTTATGTGGGAATTTTTCCCTCAATCTTTCCTCAGAGTACAGTGTACACTTGACTTATGAACTCAATTCCTTCATGAGAGCTGGTTGTAACTCAAGTTGGTCAATTGAAGGTTCAGGCTCCTCTACACAGCCTTCAAAGTCTTTCTCCTGTATACAAGCAGATCTCAGTGTCCTTAGGGAGACTTCGGCCCAGGATCTCTCAATTAACCCCATATAGGAAAGGATGTTGTAATGTTCCTTCCAGAACTCTTTATGGATTAATTCTGTATCTGAGTCTATCTGGAAGCACAAGTGGCTGGCATTTGGTCATAACTCAAGACTTTGTTCTTAAATTAAAACCAAATGTGCAGTTGTAACCCAAGTTGTTCGTATGTCAGGTTGATCATAACTCAAGGGTGCACTGTTTTAAGAACCCCTCCCCACTTTTCAGCTATCCACAGTGTAGTCATCTTACCACATTTTCCCCATTCCTGACCTTAACCTCTACCCTCACAGAGATTAGTCAAACAGAATTCAGAGATTACAAAAATGTGGACCCAAAAGCCAAATGCTTCTCTCAAATATGTTTTATTTGGCCTGAACCTCATTGTTCTAAATTGTGTAGGTGAACACTCTTAGAATGAATGGGTACTCTCCAGTTTGCAGCTCCCACAACTTCTCTTAGAACTATCCAGTTTCCAAGGACTGGGTTGTCTATTAATGCAGCGGGCATTTTGTTAGGGCTGGATGCTGTTTTCATTGTTGTTGGTTTACTCTTTCTACAGTTCTTGTAGCAACCCTGAGCCTTCCTGCACACGTCAGGGCATTCATGGAAAATTCTCAATGTATCCCAGTTATTTCATTCTAATGGACTAAATGTTTCTATTGTTAGTTATCTTCCTTGCTATTTGCCTTCTTACAGCTCAACACATAGGAAGCAGGAAAGAAAGAGCAATGAATAAAACAAATCTCCTAAGGAAACTAAGAAACACATTGATATTAGCACTCCACACCAGCCAGAATTACATCTCAACGGTCATGCAACACCAGAAAATCTAGTGTCTTACATCACCACCTTTCAGGAGGCAAAGTCAAGGTAGGAACCACTGCTGTTTTGCCACTTAAATCTTTAGCAACTACAGAAAGTCAGGCAAGAAAGCTAAATCAAAAGCTTCATTCACATTTGGTCCTCAGGGGAGATTCAGAGTAGGATTCTGAGCACAAAGAGAATCTTTAATAACAATGGATACTGGGATTGGTATTGTTTGAACAAGGAAGTGGCCTTGAATTATTGTGTGTGTATGTGTATATGTGTTGAGTTAATTAAAACTCTCTGCCAAGCAATGCTAATGACTTTTCAGTCACAAAATTGTTTTTCTTTTTCTTCAGTATTTCAGTGACAATTCAATGCTTCCTAGAAGCCTCTCAACACTTAGCTCACAGTTGTACACATAGAAAATGATGTTATCCATTCAGAGCCACATTTTATGGTATTTCACCTTATTCTCTGTCACAAGAGAGGTCCTGTGTCCTCTGGCTTCCAGTTTGGCACAACTGAAGAAGAGCTCCAGTAGGATATTAGAGGGAGGGAAAGGAGTTACAGCCACAGCTATTCTCCTGGTTCTCTGTCTGCAAGGTTATTATGGGCTAGTTGTATCCACCATCAGAGAGTAAGTGAATCCTCTCAACACTATCTCTTCTACTCCACTCTCTCCTTCAGGTTTGAGTACACATACCTTCCCCTCACCCATTGGGATCTTACCTTTGGGGATAACAGCTCAACAGCTCCCTTAGAGTTGACTCCCCCTTATGCTTTCTTATACTCCACTTATGCATTTTTAATTAGGCCATCTGTAAATATTTATCCCAATATAAACATGCCCCTCTTTTCTTTGAGATTCTGACAAATACATAGGTGCTCCAAAAGTGTTTATGAGTGAATGAATGATCCTTCTGTAGTCTTCTCAAATGAATCCAAAATCCCTCCACATTCAACCACAGCTCTCTGCTCATTTATATTTGCCTTGAATAACTTAGTAGAATATAGACCCCTCTTTGTATATACCCAAAGCAATTAAAGTCAGCATACTGTAGCGATACCTGTATACTCATGTTCATGGCAGAACTATTCACAATAGCCAAGATATGGAACCAGCCTAGGTGTCTATCAAAGGATAAATGGATTTTTAAAAATGTGACATATATATATATACAATTTAATATTAATAAACCATAAGAAAGAACAAAATTCTATCATTTGCAGGAAAATGGATAAAACCAGAGATTATCATGCTGCACAAAATAAACCAGATGCACAAAGAGAAATGTAGTGTTTCTCCCTAATATGTTGAATATAATAAAATATGACAAGCAAGTAGGTAGAAGAGAGACTGTTATTAGGAAAAGAGAAGGGAGCAAGACGGATGAGGAGAGGGTGTAAAGGGAGGTGACGGGAGGATGGATATGAGCAAAATATATGCATTAAAACTCTAAAAAGTGGGAAACTGGGGAAAAGGTGGGCCAAGGGAAGTAATGTGGAATGAAATTGATCAAAATAGTTATGTAAATGTATGGATGTGCCAAAATGAAACCCATTAATCTGTATAACCAATAAAAAGAGTGGAAAAAAGAACACAGACCCCTTGAGGACAAGTGATGGATTGGGTATGACCAAGATCTGGTAATAAATCTAAATATTAAGTTTGGGCAAAGACTTTAATGCTTATTCTTTGGTGCTGGTGATGGGAAGGAATCCAATCTGGCAGGAAGACCAGGACATCAAGAGGATGAACAACAGGTAATGAGTAGTAGTCCAGACAACGTGGGTATCAGGGACCCAATACAAAAAAAAAAAGTAACTGCTGTCTCATGTTTGGTATTTCATTTATTAACTCATTTATTCATTGATTCATTTGTTCAATTTCTCACCTATTGAGCAAGCTTCATTGAGCACAAGAAAAGCATTGAGGTGTGTATTTGGGAAAGGGAGATAAATGAGACATAGTTTCTGCCTTCAGATTACTTAGCAGTAAAATGGAAATCAAAAATCCAAGAATGGATAGTATTTAGATAATTTCTAAAGCTGACTATTGGTATGTTAGCAGCTAGCAGAATGCAGACATTGGACTGGAATTTAGGGAGTATTCATAGTGTGGTGGGAGGGGCAAACAGTGCTGACAAAACCAAGATAGGGGCCAGTCCTAGGAGAATGAAGATAAGGGGGAAGGCTACCAAGATAAGGTCTCAAGCACAGGGAGTAAAACATTAATCAGAGCCAAGATACAAAGTAAGGACTAGCTCTCAGAATAAGACAATTGGACAATTATCAGAATGGGATGGAAAGGTCAGAGCCAGCCTGGCAATAAAGGGAATTGAGGACGAATAGGAGAATATTGGTCTAGAACTTCTGAAAGCCACTGGCTGTAATATATCCTGCACTCAAAATGAACTGCCACTATTGCTGATAGAAGAGTTGGAGAAGGAGAAGACCCCCACAGAATAGAAAAGAGGGGATGCAAAGGCTTACCAATTATCACAGGCTCCTTGGGGATGGCTGCCTAGCTGGTAGGTAGCCTACCACGCAGAGGGAAGTAAGAATAGATGAGATAGATTCAAAACGCCTTAGAACACAGGACTTTGTAAGATCAGAGGTGTGTAATCAACTGAATAAACATAATTAAATATCACATACTCAACCAATTAGAGCATTTACAGAGTTAACACAAGCTTACAGCATTTAGCACCACAAATGTGGTGCTTGGAAATGGTAAATTTTTTCTGTTGGAAATCAAATCATTTTGAATTCACTATGGAGACTTGATATTGAAGTAAACCAGGAAGATAAATCTTTTGTAAAGTTGAGAATCTCTTGCGTTATGAGAGTAATTTCCCTCCTGATTATATATTTGTGTATTAAATCCCTTTTATGTGAGAGTCATTCAGGGTAAGGAGTAATATTGAACTGGGGCATCACACATGAGAGTTCAATATGCCCCACACTGCTAGACTTATGAATTGACATTTAAAGGACAGTGAATCAAGATCACTTCCATTGCCTCTCAGTCCAAACAAGAATGACACAACATTGTAGACAAATTTACAGAAGTTCCAGAGCAAAACAAAGTCTTTCAAACCCAGAGCTACACTGATAAGCAGCAAAACTGAGATCAGGGAGTTTGAGGAGTGGGTGAGATATCACCAGAGTATAAACAGCATTATCCATTCAGAATATGAGCCAAAGAAAAGTGACATAGAGAGGTTAGGGCCAACATTAGAGGATGAACCAAACTCATTTGTGTCAAACTGAGTTGGTGTCTGAATTGAAAACTAGAAAATGAGTAATGAATTTGAAACATTGATGGTAGATGTGAAAAACAGATAAAGTTGCTTTTTTTTTTTTCCATTAACTTTATGGTACATTTTAGGTATACAGTACAGTTACATTCATCATTGGAATCTTGTACCTTTACATGACGTATCTTGGTTCTTATTTTTTCCCCATTCCCCTGCCTTCCCTTCACTCCCTCCACCCTTCCCTATTTACAAAGACTTTGTTTCCATTTTTTTCCATTTCTCATAATTTTTCCTTTCCCTTCTTTCCTTTCCCCTACGCCTCCCACATCCCCTACACCCTTAGACCTTTTCTTCCTATTTCTCATTATCAATTATGCATTTTGATCCTTATTTACACTTTTAGTTTTTTACACCAGAGAAACTATTTGGTATTTACACATGTGTGTCCTATTTATTTCACTTAAAAGTATGACCTCAGTTTGCATCCACTTAGCTATAAATGTCTCTAGCTTCTCATTCTTTATGGTTGAGTAGTATTCCATTTTATAAAAATAGCCACATCTTCTTTATCTAGTCTCCAGTTGATGGGCAATTGGGCTGTTTCCAAGTTTTAACTATTATAAACTGTGCCGCTGTAAACATGGGTGAGCATATATCACTGTGGTACGATTCTTTTCATTCTTTTGGGAAGATATCCAGCAGGGGAATAGCTGGGTCAAATGGGGCTTCTAGCTTTAGTTCTTTGAGGTAACTCCATATTGATTTCCACAGTGGTTGCACCAGTCTGCACTCCCACCAACAATGAAGAAGGGTTCCTCTTTCCCCACAACCTCGCCAGCATTTGTTATTGGTTGATTTCTTGATAGCAGCCATTCTTTCTGGAGTGAGGTGGAATCTCAGTGTTGTTTTCATCTGCATCTCGAATGACCAGTGATGTTGAACATTTTTTCATATAACATTGCTTTTTAAAAAAAAAAAGCAGAAGTCTTTGGAGACAGATGCCCCATAACTAAGACAGAAAATTCTAGAAAATTTGATATATCTAGGGTAACCAGTGGTTCTCTTTGATGAGACTGAGCAGTTTTATAGAAAGAAGGTATTTCATTGCCAAGACAGGGTAAATTAGTGTGGTGAGTCACCCTAAATGCTCCTAGGTGGATGGCATTAAAGATATAAACAGCACTCTTGTCACTCATAGAATCTACAATAAAATTTAATCACAACTTCTGCCGTATTAGCTTCTTATTGCCACTGTAACAAAATACCACAAGTCTAGTTGCTTACAATAACAATAAAAATGTATTTACATATAATTCCAGAAGACAAAATTAAAAAATAGGTATCATCACTAGGCTGAAACCAAGGTATGGGCAGGGTTATAACTCCCTTGAGAAGCTCTATGGGGCAATCTGTTTCCTGGCTCTTTTGGAGCCTCTAGAGCATTCCTCAATTTGTGGTTCCTTCTTCCAACTGCAAAGCCTGTAGTATAGCATTTTCAAGTTTCCTTCCTTCCATTTTTACATTGCCTTCTGTCATGTTCTAGTTCCTTTTGTGCCTCTCTTATAGAATCCTTGTGGTTACACTGGATTTAGCCAGATAATCCAGGATAATCTCCCCATCTAAAGTCCCTTAATTTGATCACATTTGCAAATCCCTTTTTGTCATAGAAGGTGGCATTTATAGGTTCTGGGAATTAAGATATGAGCATACCTGGGGAGGCCAGTCTCAAGTCTAGGAGAGGCCAACATGCCAGGGACATGGGAGAGTAAGGAGAGTTGCGTTAGAGTAAATCAGTTCTCTTTCACCTCCATCCAATCCTGTCCTTATTTCCCTCAAATTGATCATTCTTGATCAAGGAAAAAAAAACAGGAAAAGGTCAGAAGACAAGCCAATTGGGAGTATGAACAAAAGAAGAACACAGGGGTTCTGTGATCTAGCCACACTAGTCACTCTTAAAACAAATCTATCATATCCCAACTTCAAGTTTTCCTTCAATTTATCTACTCTCCTAGCTTCAAGTTCAGTGTTTTCTAATGCATTAAACATTTTAACTACTTTTTTCTTCCTTAGATTCGTTTATTGCTACATTTTAGGTATACAATATATTTACATTTATCATTGGGTACTTCTACCTTTACATGATATATCTTGGTTCTTTTGGTTCTTATTTTTCCTCATTTCCTGTCCTCCCTTCACCCCTCCACCCTTCCTCATTTACAAAGACTTTGTTTCCATTTTTTCCTCTTCTCATAATTTTTCCTTTCCCTTCTTTCCTTTCCCCTACCCCTCCCACTTCCCCTACCCCCTTGGACCTTTTCTTCCTATTTCCCATTATCAATTATTCATTTCATCATTATTTACACTTTCAGTTTCTCACACTAGAGAAACTATTCGGTATTTACATATGTGTGAACATTTTAACTACTTTTTAACAATCTTTACAACAGTCCCGCCAGGTATTTAATATTATCCAGATCTTGAAGATGGGAAAACTGAGACTCGAAGGTCAAGCAACTGATTCATGATCACCAGATCCAAAGTATAGACCCAAAATTCAGAAAAATGTGAAAATAAAATATTTATAAGGACTGGAACAGAGAATCCTATACTTCCCACTCAACAATTGGTGATAAAGGAGAGAAACACAGCAAAAAGGCCAAGAGAAAAAAAGGCAGAAACACTTGCCCCCCTTTCTAATGCACCCAGTAAAAGGGGATTTGAATTTTTGCATTTATGTATTCTTCACAGACGGGAGGCTAACACCATATTATTTAACCTAAGATGTAGAAAAACATAGAAAACTGTCAAAAATTTGCTGTAGTCACTAAGTTCTTGCTAATAAATTACCTGTCTTTTTGAGGGGCTGATAAACAGTGTATATGTCCATAGCTATTCTGCAAAGTCAGATATTTCCTAATATAGAAAGAAGGGAAGATGAATGACTCAAAGGAAGTAAACAAATAAAAAGATGTAGGACAGCTAGGAGAAGTGAATGACAGCCCAATTGTGTTGAAACTGGATCATCATAAATTATAGATGTATCCCAGGGTACTGGGATCTGTTAACATCAAAAAAACGCAATTGGTTTTCATTAGCCTGGCAACCATCTGCTGAGGTCCTACTGCGTTCCAGGCACTGAACTAAGTTCTTATATGTTAGCTCATTTAATCTTCACAGAAGCTCTGCAAGGTGTCATTCGTATTTGAAAGATGAACAAATGTTTGGAAAAAGGTTGAATAGTTCATCCAAAGAAAAAGTGACAGAGCTAGGAGTTAAATACAGGTCTTTTGCCCCAAGGATCTACCTCCTTGAAAGGATGGAACAGTAATTTAATCACAGTGCCTGTTTTTGCAACTATTACACTGCCTCAGTTTCAGCTTATGTTACTGAAAAAGCTATACTCTGGGTAAATATGAATTGAAAAAAGCACAAAATTTAGTAGACTTTTATACGTGTAAATTAAGTCTCTTTATCATACACTCAAACCACAGAGAAACAGCTCTGATAGGCAGACCAATGAATTAACAGGCATATTAAAGATAGAAAAGATTAGGAAAGGATACTTCCGGAAAACTGCTTCTGCCTTACATGCAATTAATGCTTGTAAATATATTTAACATTGTATGGATGAAAATCAAGACCAAATTACTCAGAGAAATTAAGCTACACTGTCAACATTTGCAGCTCTCTGATACCTACTTTCTGAATGGCTCCATAAATCTCTTATCTCCAAAACAGAAAAATAGCTGTTCCCATTCCAGAGGTGGACATTGTAACAAAGATTCAAAGCAGAGATTAGGAATACCTGTGGATCAGCTAGCCAATCCAAGAAACTTTTACAATTTGATGCAGATTGAATAGCAAGGCTCATACATCAAAACTATTTTCCCCCATTCTCATTCCCTCTATAGAAATCAATTTGGCTACATTAGCTTTCAGGAAAATAACTTTTAAAGGAGTTTTTTCTTCCTAGTAAAGGAAGAGGAATTTGGAATGAGACATTTAGTATGGGAAAATGGGTAATTTTAAACAATTCAAAAGAGAAAAATGTCAAATTCAAGGAACAAATAGTCGAAGTAGTTGTCTCACGGAATTCTTCACCCCACATAGAATACCTAAAATGTACCAATGATTAGAATGAATAATCGATAATGTAAAATAGGAAGAAAAGGTCCAAAGGGGTAGGGGTAGTGGGAGGGGCAGGGGAACGGAAAGAAGGGAAAGGAAAAATGATGAGAAATGGAAAAAATGGAAATAAAGTTTTTGTAAATAGGGAAGGGCGGAGGGAGTGAAGGGAGGGCTAGGAATGGGGCAAAAATAAGAACCAAGATGCATTATGTAAAGGTACAATTCCCAATGAGAAATATAATTGTGTTGTATACCTACAATGTACCAATAAAAGAATTTAATACAAAAAAAATAAAAAATAAAAAAATAAAAAAAAAGAAAACCCTTCCTAAGAATAAGTGAGAACAAAGTTAAGCAGTGGGTTCTTTTAGTGAAATTAAAATGGTCCCAAACATCAGCCAAGAATAGAATACCATGCAGGTGCACTCTGGGGATTTTCTCCAGGACAAAGTCAGCCCTAGACCCTCCATTTGATCTCTAACCAGTTTTCTTCTCCACACACTCCCTTTCCTAGGTACCCAGTGTAAGACCGAGGGCCTTACCAAACGCTCCGAGGAGCTGACTGCAGCGAAGAACACTCGGGAAGGAACACATCGGACAAGTTGGAAAGTAAAACAGACCTTTATTAGTCTGGCCAGACACCACTCCCAAAGCAAAGTAGCTTAGAGAGGCAACTAGCTCAGAGTCCGAGGCTGTTTTTATAGGGGGTTGCAGGGGAAGTTAGCAAGCAGAACTTACAGAAAAGAGAAAAAAAATGTTGATGGTCAAAAGATGTTTGCAGATTGTCTTATAGATAGCTGTGTCCGGAACATCGGTTTCGGACAAACAAGTAGTTGGGTAATTTACTTAGGAACTCTATGTTTGTTACAGATTTTATCTAGTGTCCCAGAACTAACAAGCACATTTTAACCATTAATTCACAATCAGTCACTATGTTGGGGCTGGGGGAGCTTTTATGATTACAGAGTTATGCGGTCCCACACCCAGTGCCTAGCAGCCCCACTCTGCCTAAGGCTCCAGCATTTGATAAGATTCAAACTGCCTGAAAGGACCAATCTCTTGCCCCTAACACACTGTGCAATGACAATGACTTAGTAGTAATCAGTACCCAGCTAATATATTACCTAGTAAATTCTCCTTTAGCCCAAAGGAGTGTCACTAATGGGAAAATGTCAGACAGAGATTGACTGTCTCAGAGTTAGTTTTCTAAGATGCAGCTTGAATAGCGAAAGCCAGCAACTAGCTAATTGAGAATCCCGCCCACATTTTCATGTCATACTACTGACAAGATTACTGGCTTCCAAAGCTTCACATAAAAAAAGGGGGCACTTATGCTGAAAAGAGTAATGAGACTTCTAACACTGGCCTTTCTGTTGCCCCAGGTTTCAAGGTCCTCAGGTACTGTACTGGAGGGAAAGAAACTTCTGTACCATCTTCCAAGTCCTAAAGCAGACCAGATAAGAGGAATTTGAAAAGATGAAAACAAACAAATAAATAAATGAACCAAATTTCCTACACCCTTCCAAGTCACCAATATCCTCATTTCCTTGCCTCTCTGAACTGAAGACCTCTATAAAAAAAATACTTGAGAAAAGGATGGCATTAAGGTGCTTAGTGGAATTTCTCAAAAAGTATTTCAGACCTCAAGTTAAATTGAGGAGTCGTCCTTGAGGCAAAAGGCCCAATGCCTGACCATCACCTTTGGAAAGGAGAAAGTCTTGTTTACTTCCTAGGTAGACCTTGGAGGTCCCTAGGATTGTGGACAAGAAGTGTGTGTGGTGTAGGTGTGAGTATGTGTGTATGTGTGCAATGGGAAAGGTGGGAAGAAAAGATAGAGAGGTGGGAAGAAAGAAACACTGAAAGTAAAAGGGGTATCCAAGAAATGGGCATTAACATCCCCACCATCTTGGGTCTAGTACAGGTGTTCCAGTGGTGGAAAGGGAGGGTTACAAGCTTCTCAAGCACCCCCCACCCACACTTAGGTTTGAGGGCTCTCTCTACTAGGCTATCACTAAAAATTCTATTTCAGTCAAGTCATCTGTTGCTTGTTTATAGAAGACAATAATAAATCTCCAAACCAACTGAAAGAGGATTTGTTCTATAGTTTAAACCAAACTTCTTCTACATCATGTGTCAGCTGGAGAGAATGACAGCTTCTAACATGAGACTAGCAGAATCCAGCTGAGCCAGGTATCTTAGAAAAATATCAGCAAATCACTGTACTCACCAATAATCAGCCCCAAATAAAGCATCTTCTAATTATGGACAGAAAACAAGGGAGGTATTACTTAAAATTCTGTAAAATCAGACAAAAAGACTTTGAACAAATCAAGCTGATCTCAACTACATTCCCAGGATGAAGGGCTAGTTGCTTTTCTGTTCATTTACCCTATACTAATAAACAGTTCTTTTAAGCAAAATCTATCATTTATGCAAGGCAGTGTCTATTTACAAAATTGTCTCAGTCCCATGACAAAAAATGAGACCATTCAATAAACAGAGAAAAATTACATTACCTTTATGGCCTGTGATTATAATTTGCCATATTCTGAAATAAGTCCTAAAAAACTTAACAAAGCATGTCTTAACCCATTAAATCATTTTTTCTCTTCTTCCTTCCTTCCTTCCTTCTTTCCTCACCCCCTTCCTTATGTCTTCCCTCCCTTTATGCTGCTGCCTTTTCTTCTGTTTTCTTATTTTTTTTGTTGTTTTCTCCTCTCCTATATTTCTCACTCACTTGAATGAAGCTCAGATCTAGAGTGACAGTTTGACCTTGGGCACTTTTATCTTCTCAGAGGTTCAGGCCTCAAAATTATCCACTGCACTGGATTTAATATAAGTAGAAGTATAACTGGAAAAATGAAAGGAAAGTCTTTTCAAACGGTAGACTGGAATGACACTGACAAATTAAGAAACCTACATAGCTACATGTTCCCACTGAGCTATCAAAAGACTGCCTCTGTGATGAAAGACTCATTGAAGACACCACTGTACAACATCAGTGCCTAGCTGGAAGATAATAGAACAAACTCTTCTTAATGTCCTTGCTAATAAGATAGGGATGGAGACTAAGAAACTGGAATGATGATTTTATTAATCAAATACTCAAAGACATTTTCTTCTTCCAAAGATTTTCAGAGAAAGGGAGAGAGAGAGAAAGACAGACAGACATGGGTTTTGAGTTCTGAACACCTGCCAGCTACATGATCTTGAGTAAAGCCTCTGTTTATCTGTCAGGGCCCAGCCAGGAAACCAAACACCAGTTTCAATATAGGGCTTGAAATAGAGGATATCTTCTAAGACTAAATTAAAATGTGTGACACAGTGGATGGAGGAGTTAAGAAGCCAAATAGAGGAAAAGAAGGCAACCTAAAGATTAGTGATAGAAGGAAGCCACTTTGACACCTAGAACTAGAGAGGCAGAGAGGAGGTGGTGCCAGAACCCTTGGGCAGAGTCACCCAGAAGTTTGACAGTGGGCCTTTCTGAGGAAAGTACAGCTACAAGGGAAAAGACAGCCACTATTGAAGATATTGTGGCAAGGGGGATCGCAATAAGAAATCAAGTTTCTTTCCTCCTCCCACCTTCCAGTCTCCTACCAGATTCCCCCGTTGTTTGAGCAAAGCTTGAGAAATACAGCCTACAAGGATTATCATCCCTGTGCTACAAAGCAAGGTGGGTGAAAAGCAAGAAATATATCTGAGGGCAAATAGGCCTAGAATTGGCACACTCATTCCCCTTTTCTATAAAGTAGAATAATACTACCTACCTCCTCCAGCTTTGAAGCCCATTTAGTTAAAGTGTGTATGTGAAGTGCTTAATATAATGCCCACTCTAAAGCAGCTTTCAATATATATAATTTCCTTTCATAGTTCCACAGGCTCAAGAAATTCATGTTTTTCAAAATGCCTGGGTCAACCTAGAAGTAAATACTATTACTGTATTTAAAATCTTTTGATTTTAAGATGAAATTGTTTATGTTTCCATCTAATTTTTAACACTCCCCTTAAAAGGATTAAAATCATTGCTTTTTAAATGATCATTTCATACTTTTCACTTTCAGGCCGGACTTGTGCCCTATTTTGTCAAATAAGTTACATTCCTACTTTATTTTGATGTTTGATATGTTCCTATTAATTTATTTTTCTTAATATAAAACTTTATAATAAGCAATAGTCTCAATCCAAAGGAGTTAATGAATTCTACTAGTGAATACTAAAAGGGGGCTTTTGTGAAGGAAGAAAGTCCCTCAACAAAAGGCTAACTGAAGATAAATATCCCCACTGTCAAACACCAGCTGGGCCCAAAGCCTTCTGTTTATGTTAGAGAGACCTCTTTCTTATAAATGTGTCCTGCAGGCCCATAAACCAAGCATGAATATTTCAGCAAACAAATTTCAGAAAATCTTTGCTAGCCCTTTCAGAAGATAAAAATGCAAAGATTGAGACCCAGGGAATATTTAAGCCTCATGCGTTATTTGTAATTTGAGATGTTGATCCTTGAAAGGGAATTTGTGTTTCAATCACCTATACTGCCATTTAGGAAATTTAGTCCTAAGGAAATCAAAAACTGTGAGACTTTAAAACTGGATTTCAACTTGCCAAAGATTAAAACTAGACCCCTATCTTTCACCATGCACTAAACTAAGATAGAAGTGGATTAAAGATCCAAATATCAAAACAGAAACACTGAACTTGCTGGAAGATAAGTTAGGTAGAACTCTCCAAGATAATGGCATAGGAAAATACATTATGAACAAATCCTCAGTAGCACGGGAACTAGCACAAAGAATCAACAAGTGGGATCTCATCATATTAAAAAGCTTCTGATATGATGAGATCCCAGTTGTTGATTCTTTGTGCTAGCTCCCGTGATACTGAAGATTTGTTCATAAAGTCTTTTACTATGCAAATGTCAAGAAGAGTTCTACCTAACTTTTCTTCCAGCAAGTTTAGTGTTTCTGTCTTAATATTTAGATATTTACTCCACTTCGATCTTAGTTTAGTGCGTGGTGAAAGATAGGGGTCTAGTTTTAATCTTTGGTAGATTGAAATCCAGTTTTTCTAACACCATTTATTAAATAGGCTATCTTCCCTCCAATGAGGGTGGTTGGCTCCTTTGTCAAAGATGAGGTGGATGAGTATGTCAGGAGTTGTTTCTGCATCTTCTAATCTATTCCACTGATCTTCAGGTCTGTTTCTTTGCCAGTACCATGCTGTTTTTACACATTAGCTTTGTAGTATAGTTTCAAGTTGGGTATTGTGATACCCCCAGCCATGTCTCTGTTGCTTAGAATTGCTTTTGCTATTCTAGGTCTCTTCCAATTCCAAATGAATTTTTGGATTGTTTTCTCTAGTTCTGTGAAGTATATTGTTGGAATTTCAATCGGCATTGCATTAAATCTATATAGTAGTTTTGGAAGTATGGCCATTTTCACTACATTGGTTCTTCCTACCCAGGAACAAGGGATGTCTTTCCATTTTCTTATATCCTCTTCAATCTCCTTTTTCAGAGAGCTGTAGTTTTCAGTGTAGAGGTCTTTTGCTTCCTTTGTTAGATTGATTCCTAGATATTTCATTTTTTTAGATTCTATTGTAAAAGGAATTATTTCCTGAATTTCTCTCTTAGTGGGTATGCTATTTGCATATAAGAAGGCTATTGTTTTTTGAGTGTTGACCTAGCATCCAGCTACTCTACTGAATCTGTCAATTAGGTCTAAAAGACTTTTGACTGAGTTTTTTGGGTCTTCTATGTAAAGTATCATATCATCAGCAAATAATGAGAGTTTAAAATCTTCCTTTCCTATCTTTATTCCTTTTATTTCTTTCACTTTTCTAATTGCTGTGGCTTCTGCACTGCAAGAGAAACTACCAACAGAGCTAAGAGACAACCTACAATGTGGGAAGAAATTTTTAGCATCTGTACCTCAGACAAAGTTCTACTATTGAGAATATATAAAGAACTGAAAAAAATCAGATCCCCCAAATTCAAAGACCCAGTTCAAAACTGGGCATCCAAAATGAACACACATTTCTCAGACAAAGAAGTAAAAACAGCAAATAAATATATGAAAAAATGTTCAACATCGCTGGTCATTCGAGAGATACAGATGAAAACAACACTAAGATTCCACCTCACCCCACAAAGAATGGCTGCTATCAAGAAATCAACCAATAGCAAATGCTGGCGGGGGTGTGGAGAGAGGAACCCTTCTCCATTGTTGGTGGGAGTGCAGACTGGTGCAACCACTGTGGAAATCAGTATGGAGATACCGCAAAGAACTAGGGTTAGAGGTCCCATTTGACCCAGCTATTCCCCTACTGGGAATCTTCCCCAAAGAATTAAAAGAATCATACCACAGTGATATATGCGCACCTATGTTTATAGCGGCACAGTTTGTAATAGCTAAAGCTTGGAAACAGCCCAAGTGCCCATCGACTGGATACTGGATAAAGAAGATGTGTTTTTTTTATAAAATGGAGTACTACTCAGCCATAAAGAACGAGAAACTAGAGACATTTATAGGTAAATGGGTGCATATTGAGGCCATACTCTTAAGTGAAATAAATAGGACATACATGTGTAAATACTGAATAGTTTCTGTAGTGTGAGAAACTGAAACTGTAAATAAGGATGAAAATGATTAAAATGAATAATTGATAATTTGATATAGGAAAAGGTCCAAGGGTTTGGGGATGGCGGGAGGGGAAGGGGAAAGGGAAGAAGGGGAAAGGGAAGAAGGGAAAGGAAAAATTATGAGAAAGAAAAAAAAATGGAATCAAAGTCTGTGTAAATAGGGAAGGGTGGAGAGGGTGAAAGGTGCAGAGATAATGGGAGAAAAAATAAGAACTAAAATACATCATGTACAGGTACAAACTCCCAATGATAAATGTAAATGTATTGTATACCTAAAATGTACCAATAAATATATAAATTAAAAAGAAAAAAAGCTTCTGCACTGCAAGAGAAACCAAGAACAGAGCTAAGAGAAAACCAAGGTGGGAAACAATTTTTACCAGCTGTTTCTCAGACAAAGGCCTAGTGTCAAGAATATATGAAGAACTAAAAAAATTAAGACCCCCAAATATAAAGACCCAATTCAAAAATGTGCATCTGAAATGAACAGACATTTCTCAGAAAAGGAAGTAAAAGCAGCAAATAAACATATGAGAAAATGTTCAACCTCACTGGTCATTGGAGAGATGCAGATGAAAACAACTCTGAGATTCCACCTCACCCCAGATAGAATAGCTGCTATCAAGAAATCAACCAATAACAAATGCTGGCGAGGTTGTGGGGAGAAAGGAACCCTTCTTCATTGTTGGTGGGAGTGCAGACTGGTACAACCACTGTGGAAATCAGTTATGGAGATATCTCAAAGAACTGCAGCTAGAGGTCCCATTTGACCCAGCTATCCCCCTGCTGGGTATCTTCCCAAAAGAATGAAAAGAATCGTACCACAGTGATATATGCTTGCCCATGTTTATAGCAGCACAGTTTGTAATAGCTAAAACTTGGAAACAGCCCAACTGCCCATCGACTGGAGACTGGATAAAGAAGATGTGTTTTTTTTATATAAAATGGAGTAGTACTCATTCATAAACAAGAAACTAGAGACATTTATAGCTAAGTGGATGCACATTGAGGCGATACTCTTAAGTGAAATAAATAGGATACACATGTGTAAATACTGAATAGTTTCTCTAGTGTAAGAAACTGAAAGTGTAAATAAGGATCAAAATATATAATTGATATTGTGAAATAGGAAGAAAAGGTCTAAAGGAGTAGGGAAAGTGGGAGGGGTAGGGGAAAGGAAAGAAGGGAAAAGAAAAAATATGAGAAAAGGAAAAACATGGAAACAAAGTCTTTTTAAATAAGGAAGGGTAGAGGGGGTGAAGGGAGGGCAGGGGAAGGGGGAAAAAACAAGAACCAAGATACATTATATAAAGGTACAAGATCCCCATGATGAATGTAACTGTACTGTATACCTAAAATGAACCAATAAACTTAATGGAAAAAAAAAACTGTGAGACTTTGAGCGCCCATTGCCACTTTGAGATAGACATAGAGGAATAGTGACTATAGAAATGGTTTGCAAAGGAAACATGATTTGTAGCAAAAGAGAAACTATTAAAACTATTTGCTTTTCCTTTCTATACACCCCTATCCCCAGTCCCTGTCTCTCCAGATGTAGTATGAATTCCCAGTGTTAGGAGAATTACACTAGGAAACAAAGATCACAAATGACTGAAGCCATTTTTTTTTCAAAAGCTCAAGAGATTTTGTAAATAATAATAACAAAAATGAGGGAAATAAGATTTCTATCATGATTCTTGGTTTACAGAAAAAAAAGGCGAAAAAGCCTTCTCATATAATCTGAACAATGAATTAGGAATTGGGGATATTTAATTTTAGCATTAACTAAAAATCTAGCTGAATAATTTTGGTCATGTCACTCTCCTTGATTTTAGTTTTCAATCTATCCATTAATGATGTTGCTAGCCAACAATGTTTAAAGTTTCTAATAATATTAAGATAACTTAGCTAATAGATATAAGCATTTTGAGGCTTCTAATGCATGATAAGCAACTCAG
Organism: Heterocephalus glaber; assembly: GCF_000247695.1. The sequence goes on from NW_004624797.1 coordinate 1,705,118, forward strand.
ACTGAAGTTAATAAAAAAAAAGAATGGATACAGGAGAAGGGAGGGAGCTGTTTGTATTCCTGCTGAGCTAGAATAAATAATGATCTTCTTTCTGTCAACAAAAGGCTTAAATCAGCAGACTAGGTGGACAACGTCAGGAAGGACATAAAAAGATTAGTCCTTGGGGTTAGCCAAAAGTTTACTTAAGTCTGTATAGTCACTATCCACATGGAATATCCAATTACCAACCATTTAGGTCTGCATGCCCCAGAATTGTCTTTGTGAAGATGGTAAAATGAAATGAAATAAAATAACTCAGTGTTACAACTACCTAAAATTCTATCAAGTTAGAACCTTTCCAGCACTAAACACTAAGATGTAATGGATTTCGTCGGGGGAGCAAATTGTGATGGGTGACTAGGGAATGATATGACCACTGACTTGGAGATCTACCAGGTAAGATTTCAAATCTAGTAGCTGGTGAGTTATATATTGAGGTTTGTTTTCTGATACATGCCTCTGTAAGAGTCCATTGGTGAAATTATCCTGACTCCCCAGTATATCCTTTAGATAGGATCAGCTTTAGATCCTCGCTCTGGACTCAGCTTCCTTTCTTTTAACCACCCTTTCTCTGTGCATCATTAACTTAGGTCCATCCAAGATTAATGTGAGCTTATCTGATCAGCCAATCAAATGTGAATTAGTGGGCATGTAAAGCATAATAGTAACATAAAAATACAATAAGAAATATTGCCTTTGTGGTTAAACAGGTTAGATCTAGAAGACAAATGTAGTTTCTAATCCTAATCCCTTGCACAAATTGTTTAACCCTCCCGATTTTTCTGGCTTCTGATGCCTTCAATGAATGCAGAGTAAGTGGCAATTTAATGTTTCCTGACTTTTGGGACAGTTTTCCAGGGGCATTTTGGGAAATTAATCAATATCTAAGAAACACCAGTAATAAGGAGCCATAAAGGGAGGGTCTTGAGCTTAAGTAAAGCCATTCTAGGACAAATTCATTCTTATTTTAGTGTTCAGGAAATATCTAGGCTGTCTTTGAGAGTGATAATAGCATATGTCTCCTACTTTTTTCTCCTTGTACAAGGGCCTTTAACCTCTCATAATAGCTGCTCCAAATATTTTCAATCTGATTCATCAAAACTCATGGACCCTAACATATCTAAGGGGCAGGGAATGAGAGAGCCAAGCATTACCTCAGAAATTATCAGGTCATTATTAGAACAGCTAAATAAGTTGCTTTGGAGACTAATTCAAAGAAGGAAAAATTATAATCTTCTGATGAGAGCTGAGAAACAGGCTATAACTACCATCTTTCTTACTTTAGACAGCCAGGGACTTACAACTGTCACTGTGCCCTCACAGGACCACAAGAGGGGTTGATCCCCATGGGCAACATGAGAGAAATGGACAAAAATTTTGATGGCTCCTTATTAAAGACACAACAGATACATCCCAGAGCATAATGTTGACCTTTTGCTCGTAGAACATGACTTTGCAGATAAATTTGGTGCCCTGATAATTTCATGTGACATCATGCCTCTTCTGAGTGCCACAGCTATTAAGACATAGACAACTGAGTACCAAATAAAACCTTATGAAAACATTTTGATAATAACTAATACCAAGATGTGAGGTTGCACTGACATAGTTTTACATTATTAATTTCAATGACAGGAAGGCTGCTCTTTATTAGTTTAAGTCCAAAATCTATATTTGTAAATCTTCAAATCTTTAGGACATTGAAATATACCCAAGTCCCTAAGCAAGGGGTCCTCCAGTGCATAAATAAATATTTTAAATTAGTTATGAAGGATCTAATACATGCCAAAACCAGCAAGTGCTGTTGGCATTTTCCAATCCTGAAGCAGACAAAAAAGGATTTATAGGAATAGTAGGACTTGAGTTACCTGGGATAGAAAGAATTTAGAAAAGCAAAGAGAAGGAGTATGATTTTCCAAACATGTTAACTAGCCCCTTTAAATTCAAAGAACAAAAATAACAGTATTTCTTCAATGAGAAGATAAGCAACCTTCCAGGCTACTAGAAGAAGTAGGAAATACAGAAAGTAGTCTCAGTCAGGAAGTAGTCACAATCAGACATTGTGTAGACCCTGAATATCTTTTAAGATGTGCAGTTTTAGTACTTGAATATTAACTCTAAGAATCCAACAAGTAATCAGACCCGTAGACACTTATTGCTTTCCATTCAAATAATGACTTAACACCTTGAACTATTTTTACCTTTTTTTCTGTCCTCTCTCAACTAGCACCTTTATATGTTGCTAGTCCCCTAAAAATCATTGAGCCTGCCTCTCTCTCTCTCTCTCTCTCTCTCTCTCTCAACTTTCCTTCTGTGGTTTCTGCTTATTTGTGGCTTCTGATTAGTGCGATATTCCTGTTTGTCTCTGAGTTCCTCCCCATTCTGTCACCTACTGATATTCTCTGTGTATTTTTCAAACACATATCACAAAAGAGAAGATCTAAATGGGACAGTCTGCCACTATTAAGTTTGCAGTATCCATTTAGGAGAGCTGTAATGTCCATAGATCACTAGTAATTACCCACAGCTCACTGACCTGCCTGAAGGAATGAGTTTGGGAAAGGCCCAATCAACTATGGCTGGGATGGTAGTGTCATTTGGCACAAACTGTACTTCTCAGAAGGAGCAATGGGAAATATTTTTAACATAAGGTAACATATCTGCTCCACTTATCATGGCGTGTCTGCTAAGATGGATGAAGCAAACAGCATGATAGAAGGGCCTAAGTGGAGGAAAGCTGTTAACATCATGGCAGGCAAGAATCCAGGTCATACCCCCAGTGAACCACCAAACACATGAAGCTTTTGAACACCAGAGATCTAAACCATAACAGTGTGACTCAGTCTAACTGTAAAAGCCTCAAAACAAGGGAAGCCAATGATGTAACTCTCAGTCTGAGGCCAGAGGTCCAAGAGTCCAAGAGGCTACTTGTAGGGGACCTGGAATTCAAAATCCAGAGACCTTGGAATTCTGACATTCCATAACAGGAGACGGGCATCTGAGCTCCAGAAGCAAGATAGAGAGTGATTTCTCCTTCCCTCTGCCTTTTTGTTCCATTTGGGCCTACCTACATTGAGACATGATATTCTTTATTACGTACACTAACTCATATGTCATCTTCAGAAACATTCTCACAAACCTGCCAAAAAGGCCCATCAAAAAGGGAAAGATCATTTCATTAGTTTGCTGGGCCTGCCATAACGAAGTATCACACACAGCCTGACGTCTGAAAGGACTCAAACAACAAATTTTATTTTATTACAGTTCTAGAAGTTAAGTGTCCAAGATCAAGGCTTTAGCAGTTTTGATTTCTCTTGAAACTTTTCTCCTTGGCTCAGACGCCCAACTTTTCACTGTCTTTCCCTCTGTGCATGTAAATCCCTGATGTCTCCCTCCATGTCCTCTTCTTACAAGGACTTCAGTCATACTGGATTGCAGCCCATCTTAACAACCTTATTTTAATTTAATTACCTCTTTAAAGGTCCTGTCTCCAAATACAAACACATTCTGAGGAACTGAGGTTTAGGGCTTCGATATGGAAATGGGAGGAGGCACAGTTCATCCTGTAGCAATCAGCCTGGCTGAAGAGCAGGTAAGGGAGAAGGAGAAGGAAATAATGTTTGTTGAACATGTGTTATAGGAGGTACTATGCTAAGTACTCATATAAAGTTTTTCTTATTTAATTCTTAAAATAACTCTCATGAGGATGGCACTTATTATCTGTATTCTATAGAAGAGGAAATTGAAGACTGAACTTACTTTATAGTAAATTCAGTGGAAATTCCAACTCCAGATGTGAATTTCCTCCAAGCCAATATTCTTACCATTTTGCACTGCCACCTCCCTGGACCACACTGAGAGAGACATTTGAAAATTCACAAATGGATTACATATTGCTTTGAAGGCTCTAAATGTATGAGCAAGAAGTTTGGTAGGAAATAACTGAAGTGTTTGAATTGGGAAGAGAAAATATTGGCTTGGGAAGTGAGGTTTTGAATAAGTTAGTGAGAACTAATTTTTATTGAGAGCTTATTATGTGTCAGATACTGTAATATGTACTTTAATAGACTGAAATTTATTCATCACAACAACCTTATGAGGTAGATGTTACTATCTCCAAAATCTGAGACACAGAAAGGTTCAGTAACTTGCCCAAGGGCCACACAGTTTGTAGATGGCAAAGCTAGGATTCAAACACAAGCATTCTGGCTCAGAAATTAATCTGACACACAGTGTGAAAGATAAAGCACAGGAAAATGTTTAAACATAGTGAGAACATTTGGAGGTAATTTTAAAAGTCTTGATTCAAAGTGGTAAAGGCTGGGTCAAGGTGACAAATATAGAAAAAAAGAGAAAAGATCAGTTTGAGAGACACTGGTGAAAGATCTCTGCCTCTTACTGTTAGGAGTAGATCTTCTGCAGGGAAATGGAAAGACAAATGGCTTCCAATTCTTTTTCTAAATGCAGCTATGTTTCCTGCCTATTCATCCAGGGCTAAAACAGAAGGAAAAAAAATGATAGTTCTGCAGGTGTTTCTCAAGCCTCATGTGACTTATTCTTTCCAATCAAAAGGTAGTAATTTTCTAATCTCAAAGGATACAGGCACTTGCCCCCACTAAACAAGAATCTAACTACCCTCTATTGTATTTGCTGGTAATTTATACACAGTGGTTTCCTTAGCAACGAGGAGCTAACAACTTGTTTGTTTGAGTTAAAGTGAAATCTCAAATTTCAGAAATTATATTCTGAAAGGATGTAGTCTCTCATGCAGATCATATATTTTGTCTAGTATTTAAAAGAAGAAAGTGGTATACACTTGAAAACAGATATTCAAAGTGATTTTTATTTACAATCTTTAGCCTAACCAAAGAACATATATTTCACAGAATTATGGGCAACATCCAATTTTTTAAAGTGTCCTGAGTGACTGTATATTGATTGGGATTCAAAGATAGATGCAGATGTGACAGCAGCTGGAGTAGTGAATCTGCAGCGACCAAATGGCCAAAGTGGTCAGTATGGCAGGTAAATTCATACTGACCTCCAGCACAGGCCACAAGAATGTCAGAGTAACATCAAATCTAACCACCATGCCAAAGCTTGGCACTGCGCTGATGACACCTTGATACAGAATTGATGGGAAGCAAAGAGCCTTTTGTTTTACAAGGCTTCTGATGAAACCTGGGTGTGGTGATTTTAAAATATGATGACAATTAAGCCAGTTTCTAAATTTTTTTCAATTAAATCTTCTGGATAATTTTGTGAAACGTGTGCCATTTGAGAATCCTCTTTTCCTGCATATATTTAATTTTTTGAGTAAGTGGCCATATCCAGTAAACTCTGATCAGCATGTACTTTATCAAATATATCATTACTAAATGCTGGAAATCAATATTTATCTGGATATTGGAGAGGCCCGTACACCAGTTGTGCTTTCTCTGATTATATATCTTCTTTATTTTCTTTACAAGAAAGGTATTTTCGGGAAAACTCATTGCAAAACACTATTACTTTAAAGAGAAAACCTTGGCTGTTACTACCCCAGGCCAAATTCAATAGGAATCATTGCCATCATCTTTATTCTATGTGAAGCCCTTGGAGCAAGAGCGTCCTTCCAAAAGCAGCAAGGTGGTCCCTCTCTATACTTTCCTCTGCCCAGTGTCCTGGGTCCCTACATGAAATTTAACTGGTCCTTCAGCACTTATTTATACTCTCCTAGTCCTTCTTGATGTTTATTTTCTCTTGCAAGTAAAAATCACTGCTAGTAATAAATTTTAAAATGCTACCATGCATTTAAGGAGAAATGTTTTGCCAAAATGAAAACAAATTCTTTGTCAGATGTTCTGGCTTTCAGCCATTTTATTCATTGCATGAATCTAAGTAATCTCAGTTTTTTCAACTGTAAAATAATATATTTCCTAATATGTTCTTGTGAGGATTAAATGAAACAATTCATATAAGTTTTCCTTAGCTATGAGTAAGTACTCAATCTAATTTTAGGTATTAAAATATTAATAATAATAAATTTGTCCCATGGAAAATTTTTATCTTTTTTCTATTATGCCCTTCATTGTAGCAATCTAAAGTAACAAAAGACAAGTATCTACATTTCTACGTGTTCCACAAACCGGTAGCAAGGCAGCCCTTTCCGGGCACCCTGGGAAGTTATTGGAAACTGACTTTAACTCAGATCTTCATATTTATGCATAGGTACAATATGTGGTTCTAGGCTTAATCATTCAGATACATCAGGTGCAGTCTAGGGCATTCATAGAAAAAATACCATTATAACAAGCACGGATTTCCCTGGTCATAGGCCCAGACATACTATTAAAAAATGAGAAAGAAGGATCTTCCCCTGAGTAACATTCCAATATTTAATGAAAATTTAAGCAAGTTATATCCAGGTAAGTTCAGGAAATGCTCAGTCAGTCCATATTGAACCCTTAATCACAACCACAATGTTCTCCTCTCTATTTTACTCTTTCCTCCCCCAAGATCAGTGATCAATTTTGAGTATGTTGGAGAGGAAGGAAGGTGAGTGAAAGGGAATGGCACTGTGTTGGTCTTACTTTGTTACATCTGATCTTAGTCATGCATGTTGTACAATGCTCCTTTGAATAGTGCATCAGTTAAAATTTGTTGTTTAACAAATCACATCAAAATTTAGTTACTTAATATAACAACCGTTCACTTAGCCCAAAACTCTGTGGGCAAGCAATTTGGACTGATTCAGCTGGACTTTTTTATGCATTCATCCACAGTCAGCTGGCAGTCAAGGACCTCACTGACATGTGTGGAGATTGGCTGGCTGTAAGATGGGATGAGAGTAACTGGACCACATGTCTTTTTATAATCTAACAGGCTAATCACAGAATGAGCGACACTTGCAACAGAAGGAAGAGAAGGCAAACCACAATGTGTAAGCACTCTGAGTTTCTACTTGCCATTGCACTTTTTATTGGCCAAGTTAAGACACGTGACCAAGCCTGGAGTCAAGGTGAAGGGTGCTACCAGAATATAGAAATAGGAAGACAGGTATAGATTAGAAATCGATGGCATTACTGTAACAACCTGAAACAAATGGAAGTTGCTTATTTTATACATATTTAGTGCTAACTCACTTTTGTGCTAGTAGCTAGTCAGAGATATCACATGCTTCAAACTACTTCAGAGAGTATTCAAATCATGTGTAGAATTCTCTTGCCCAGGCCAAAGACATTTTAGCAACACATTGGCCTACTTTCTCATTCTCTCAGATAATTTTTTCCCTACTCAATTCAGGGGACCAAAGAGTATTTTCTTATGACCTTCTAGGTCCCTGGAGGGTTCATTAAACTTAGGAGCACAGGATTTACATTTGTATGAGTAATGGAGTCTTATCTATGTACTTTTTTTTTACCTAGGCCTGACACACAGGACAACTCCACTCTAAGGCAGCTGTATTGGATAACAAGAAGTGGATTATTCAACTAGAATTCTCAGCTCATTGGTCTTCACCTGGGATTTAAAATGTAAGCCCTTCCTCCTTTGATTTCCTTGACCTTTGAGTGAGTATTTTAATCATCTTTTATCATTCTTGATTTTTAGCCTAACAGGATAGAATAAAGAGACTGCCAAATCCATATCTGATGTTCTGCCTACCTTTTAAAAACCCTGTACTCTTACCATTCTCTGCTTGAAAGTGTGTGTGTGTGTGTGTGTGTGTGTGCGTGTGTGTGTCTGAGTGCTTCCCACATGTGATTGGGTGGGGAAAGTATGAAAAAGCAGAAGAAAAACTGTTCAGACTAATCTTGTATTCTGTCTTTCTTAATTATACATAAACTAGTGGCCTTTTTTTAGCTCAGGAGCTAAAAACTCCTGCCTTCACTCTTGGAGTTCATGGTAATAAGTAACCCTATGAATTCTGAATCTCTACAGATAGAAGTATTATTTTGAGTGTACAGATTCTGGTCAGACCCAGTTCCCCTCTAAATCATGGCATAATCAAAGACAAAGTTCTCAGATGAACCTTGTAAGGGCCTTGTATAATTTGTAGGGGGAGTGATGCCGGAACAAGTGTATTGAAGAATCCAAATGCAATGATTTACTAGGAAGAGAAATGCAGAAACATAATATCTTGAAGTATTAACAGATACATTTCCATTCTCTTTCTACCCCTCATTACCCCCTCAACATTTCCCATTAAAATTAGACCTTGAGGCTGAGACTTATTACCTTGGACAAGAACCCAATATATAAAACAAAGAGTCACATTCTAAGGGTTTACTTTGGAATTCGACCCCTGAAACTGTTACCAGAGCCACTATTTCAAGAGATAAAGTTTTGGATTAGAAAAAGCCAAGACTTTTGAGAGAGAAAAAAATTTCGAGTTTGAAAATTTAAAGACTTGATGCAAAGCCTAAAAGTTATCCCATAAACAAGAAATGTACAAACAACATACAATGAAAGAGGAACCTACATTCCATATCCCAGATGAAATAAAGTTAGATTGGCTGAGAAGAAAAGGAGAATTGAGACTAACTGAGACCAGAGGCCTCCCCTTCACCTCCGTGCTGAAACTCAAGAAGGCAGCAAGCCTTATAAAAATAGTGCCCAGACATATCTACAAAGAAAGGGCCAGAAAGCTTTCCAAATTTCTCAAGTCTCCAGAGGATGGATAGATAAACCAAAGTTGCCTGTGCTTTTAAAGATGCTACAAGTGACTAAGAAATATGTAGTGGGATAGAAGAGGCTTAAAATTTCAAAGAGGAAACACTGAAAGTGGATTTCATGTTAACTGTGCAATATGAAAGTCTGGTGGAACTATGGACATTAGAAAACACTGTGGTCAGGATAAAGACAGATAGCTTAAATATAATAAGGGCTGGGTTCTCTTCATCAGATACTAACAAGGAATGGTCATGGGCATAATATCCTTGCTCTCATTTTGGTGCTTAGATGTAATCCTGTAGAATGAGGCAGAAGAGCAAAACCTTGATTTTGTATATGTTTTTTACCTGAAAAGAATGCTTCATCATCAATTTAACTAAGAATAACTCAATACTCTCTACTAATATTAAAATTTCAAAAACTGAAGAACCAATATAGTGAAAATGGCCATATTTCCAAAACTATTATATAGGTTTAATGCAATGCCAATTGAAATTCCAACAATATACCTCACAGAACTAGAGAAATCAATCCAAAAATTTATTTGGAACCAGAAGAGATCTAGAATAGCAAAAGAAATTTTAGGCAACAGAAATTTGGCTGGGGGTATTACAATCCCCAACTTGAAACTATACTACAAAGCTACTATGATTAAAAACAGCACGGTACTGGCAAAGAAACAGACCTGAGGATCAGTGGAATAGATTAGAAGATGCAGAAATGACTAAAGATATGCTCAGCCACCTCATCTTCAACAAAGGAGCCAACCATCCTCATTGGAGGAAAGATAGCCTATTTAATGAATGGTGTTGGAAAAACTGGATTTCAACCTGCCAAAGATTAAAACTAGACCCATACTTATCACCATGCACTAAATTAAGATTGAAGTGGATTAAAGATTTAAATATTAAGACAGAAACACTAAATTTGCTGGAAGATGAGTTAGGTAGAACTCTTGAAGACATTGGCATAGGAAAAGATTTTATGAACAAAACGTCAGTAGCACAGGATCTTTCACAAAGAATCAAGAACTGGGATCTCATCTTATTAAAAAGCTTCTGCACTGCAAGAGAAACCACCAACAGCGCTAAGAGACAACTTACAATGTGGGAAAAAATTTTCAGCAACTGTACCTCAGACAAAGGACTACTAGCTAGACTATATAAAGAACTGAAAAAAATCAGACCCTCCAAATTCAAAGACCCAATTCAAAAATGGGCATCTGAAATGAACAGACATTTCTCAGACAAAGAAATAAAACTAGCAAATAAATATATGAAAAAATGTTCAACATCACTGGTTGTTTGAGAGATGCAGATGAAAACAGCAGTAAGATTTCACCTCTCCCCAGAAAGAATGGCTGCTGTTAAGAAATCATCCAATAACAAATGCTGGCGGGAGTGTGGGGAGAAAGGAACCCTTCTCCATTATTGGTGGGAGTGCACACTGGTGCAACCACTGTGGAAATCAATATGGAGATACCTCAAACAACTAGGATTAGAAGCCCCATTTGACCCAGCTATTCCCCTGCTTGGTATCTTCCCAAAAGAATTAAAAGTATCATACCCAGTGATATATGTGCACCCATGTTCACAGCAGCACAGTTTGTAATAGCTAAAGCTTGGAAACAGCCCAAGTGCCCATTAACTGGAAACTGGATAAAGAAGATATGTTTTTTTTTATAAAATGGTGTACTACTCAGCCATAAAGAATGAGAAACTAGAGACTTTTATAGGTAAATGGATGCATATTGAGGCCATCCTCCTGAAATAAATAGGACACATATGTGTAAATACCGAATAGTTTCTCTAGTGTGAGAAACTGAAAGTGTAATTAAGGATACACACGGATGAAATTGCCTAATAACATATTTCTTATATTGTGTTTCCATCGCATGTCATATGACTGTATTGAAATTTACGGAGAAGCTTGGCTTATGTGGAGTCTGCTAGCTAACTGGACTTTTTTTCCAGACTATTTGTTCAATGTTCGTTTGGGGGATCTTTCTGAAACAAATCACATCCTCTGGTGTCTTGTTGGTGCTTGAGATGCCTTTTTAAGTTATATGGAAAAATGTTTAAGTGCTTTTCAGTTTTGTTTTGTTTGAGTTCTACTGTATTTGAATATTATTGTAGTTTTTTTCCCTTGCATTGTTCTTCTTTGAATAGTTTTAATTTTTATATGTGTGTGTGTTTGATAATAAAGTTATTTTTTAAAAATTTCAAAAACTGAACAGAATAGGTACTTTAAACAGTAAAGGGGAAGAAGAATCACATTTTTACATACTTGAATTAGACTATAAAGTCATAGCTACAACAAGGTGTCTTGGTTTCCTGTTACTGCTACAGTAAATTGTCGGGCCGGGGATTTAGCTCAGTGGTTCCGGCACCTGGCTCATAACCGAAAGATCCCGAGTTCGATCCCCGGTACCAAAAAAAAAAAAAAAAAAGAATACAGTAAATTGTCACAAATTTATTGGCTTAAAATAACAAAAAATTACTACCTTATGGTTCTGGCGGTGAGAAGTTCCAAGATCAGGTGTCAGCAGAGCTGTGGTCATTCAGAGGATCTAAAGGAGCATTTGTTTCCATGCCTTTTCAGCTTCTACAGACAAATTGCATTCCTTAGCTTATTTTCCCTTCCTTCATCTTCCAGCAACATATCTTCACCTCATCTTCTCTCCTCATGATCATCCTTTTTCTCCTCTTCCCTCCATCTGTCTCTGCCTCTGCTTCTTTTTGTCTCTCCCTTCACACATGTACCTCCTGTTTCCATTCCCTTGGAAGCATATCCCATCTTTCTTTGATGCAGACTCTCCTGCCTCCCGCTCTCCCATAGAAGAACTCTTATGCTTCCTTAAATTGGGCCTGCCCAGGATAATGTCCACAATTCAAGATCTTTAGCTCAACCGCACGTACAAATTCCCTATTGCCATTCAAAGTAACATTCATACGTTCCTGGAATTAGAATCTGGACATCTTTTAGGGGCCGTTATTCTACCTACCACAGGGTAAGCTGAGCTGTGACTCAGGAAACCTCACTGTTATATAGACCACTTTTTATAAGAACCCAGAGAACCAAATGCCCAGGCAACCAGTTTTCTGCAGGAGATTGATGATCCCAACTGCTCTGTAGATATGAGGCACTGATAAAGCCCTGCCAGTTGTTCACAGTCAGAGTTAATACTGAGTGGGTGGTGCCTTGCTATATCCATTTTTAGATTATTTTGAACATCACCCCTGGTCATAGTGATAAGTTGAGAAATACCACTCTGATGATGTGAACAATTAGAGTAAATCACTTGAGGAAGGAAGGTTACAGAGTTAAATGGGCTGACTAAGGCAGAAATTTCCATGATTAGGTGGGTGACAGAGGTGAATAAAAATGATTACATTTTCTGCACAGATGATCTGGGTAACATCTAAAACTGGCTTGTGCTTCCAATAATCAACACCCATTGTGGTATATACTTCGATGTTCTCTTCCCTATGATTTTTAAAGATGATACAAGTGACTATTTCTCATATCTTAATGAACATATTCATTCGATTCAACCATCTTTATTGTCTGTTTGGTGTGAAAAGCTGTTCTAGCTGTTGGAAATGTGGTGGTGAAGAGTATAAGATAGTATGAGGCAGAAGTTCTCAAACTTCATTGTGCATTTATGTACATATTTATTGTCCAATAAAATGTGGAATACAGGACTGTGCTAAAAATATAGATTCCTGAGCCTGTCTCTCAGACACCCAGATTCAGAGGATTTGGGAAAGCTCATAAATTGTAGGCAGTTGGAAGTAAGAGTGTTTATATAAATGTTAATATGTCTACTGTCTCCATTTGGAATTTCCATGTGTGCATTTATTAATTGAATTTAACATCATAATTCTTGTATCATCTGCTTATTTATTTTAATAACTCTTAAAGGAGTCTGTATTATACAACAGAGTAAATAAGTGACTGGTCTCTAGGTTAGAAGATATTTCTCATGGTTTTGCTTGCAAAGTGGACTAATAATTTTCACTTTCAACTATTAAATTAGAGAAAAATTTAGACTTTGTTGTGCTAGAAATGTTCTCTGTGTTGATGGCTAGGGCGCTTAGGAGTTTGATTTTTCTAGTTAAAATATGTTCCACTGACAAGTTCTAAGGGAACTTGCCTCCACCCAGCTGCTGTTTAGTTGACAATAAACACACGATTCTATTTTCCTGACACCCAAACCAGGATAGTCCAGCTCTAGCTTTATAAGTTGCCTGTGGCATTCCCCAGCAAAAAAAAGAACCAACCTTAAAAAATTGAACTAACCCAATCAGATTTCCTTTCTTGGTAGTTTAAACAAAGCATCACAGAGAGAAAGTGTAAGTTAGATCTAGGAACTAAGCTGAAAGGTCATTACAAAGGCAGATCCAGGTTTTGTGCAGTATGAAGAGTACACCTTTGGTATAGGATGGAAGAAACTTAAGAAAAAGAATATAAAAGTTTAAATTAAGTACAAAGCCTTAGAAAAGGTCCAGGCAAGTAAGAAGCCATGAAGCTTAAACTTGTTAACTAGTGCTGTGCCACAGTCTGTACCTATTTATGAAAACAGATATTAAATTTTTAGAAAATTTTCAAGCTCCTTGATATTATGTTAGTGCCTTGAATTCAGCCATGGTGGGAATTCTGAAACCACAAGTCAGTACATGTGATGAATCCAGGCATTTTCCCTTCCCAAGAGCTAGTTATTAATCATTCACCAACACATCACTGCATTAGCATCTTGATAAGAAATCCACCTGTGGCCACAGATAGATTTATTTGGTAGGACACTCATTAGGACCCATGTATAAGTAAGCAGAAGATGCTAGAAAAGAGAAAAAGGAGCAGATTCTTGGAAAGCAGCAAAGAAATATGAGAATGTATCCCTGAGAAAGAATCCTCTGTCCCACATAGTATTTTAGTTTAGTTCCCAGTTCCAATAAAACCTGGCTGTATTGCATTTTCTATATTTGTATTTAAATGGCATATTCTTTTATCCCTCAAGTTGCCCTCCCTTTACTTGAGCTAGCCAGAGGGGGCCTCTCTTCTTTGTAACAGAAAAGCTTTATTTCACAATTTTAATGAGACTAAAAAAGTCACAGATTCTATGAGATCAATTCTTTGGTTACAGACTGAAGTACTTAGGCCAAAGGTCTAAATAAGTGTCATTGTGTGAGAATGTCTCATAGCAAATCCACCACTTTCTTGAAAAATAACTATTTTGAATTCTTTATGTGAAGTTTGTGATCCCTATTGGACATTCAAGTAGATATTTCAAGTTAACATTTGCAAATCTTGAATTGAAAGGAGAAGTTAGGGTTAGAGACAAATTTGGGGGTCATAGGCATACAGGCAGTACTCAAAGTTATGGAACTAGATAAAATCACTTATATGAGGAGAGTATAGATAAAGAAGAAAAGATGGTCCAGAACTGTATCCTGGAGCATTTCTGCATTCAAAATAGGATTGAGGAAATGAGCTAGCAAGCAGAATGAACAGCCACTAGTTATGAGGAAAATATGGGGTCCTAGAAACCAACAGAAAAAGTGATTTCAATAATAAGGTATTAGTTAGTTGTATCAGATGTTTACAAAAGACCTATTAAGATGATGATTAAAAATTGGTCCCTGGATTTGGAAAAGTTATTGGAGTGGTACAGAGACAAGCCCGATTGTGGTAGGTTATAACAGAAAACAAGTCATGAGGAAATGAAGACACTGACTATAAACAAGTCAGTTAAAGAAGTTCTATAATGTTGGAGAACAGAAAAATGGGGTAGCATTTAGAGGTAAATGTGACATAAAGGGAAATACAAAAATATGTTTATATAGAGAACTATTCCAAAATAGTGAACTACACCAACATAAAAAGAGAATTGATGGTGTAGAACAGAGAGACAACAATGGTAGGTGAAAAGTCCTTAAAAAAATTAATTAATTAATTAAAAAAAAAGAAAAGTCCTTGAGAAGTCAAGAGCAGAGCACAAGTGGAGAGACTGACCTTTAATAGAAGGAAAGAATATACAGAAGTAGGTTAGATAGATTTAATAGTAGAAAGGTAAGGGACCTCTTATGTGAAAATATGTTTTGGTTCGTTTTGGTTTGGTTTAGTACTTAGTGGAATTGGAAGATTTTAGAGGTTTCATAAACAAGAAAGTGACTAAAATGGCTATTAGAAGAGTAGAAAAACAACTGTGCAGAAATAGTATAAACTACTCTCAGGCAGGATTTTAGGGGAGGTGTTTTGCTCTGTTTTGCTTTGCTCTGCTCTGCTCTGCTCTGCTCTGCTCTGCTCTGCTCTGCTCTGCTCTGCTTTGCTTTGCCTTGCTTTGTTTTAGACCAAAGTCTTGCTATGTTGTCCAGGCTGAACTCAAATTTGTGGGCTCGAGAGATCCTCTCACTTCATCACCCAAGTATCTGGGATTATGAGTATATGGGACTTTTCTTGGCTCTCTTGGGCAGTTTTATGTTTGATATGTAAGGACATGATTTAAAGTAAGACCAGGCAGTATGTGGTTTTACCTTGAGGCTCTAACAAATAAAATTTTTACCTTAATTCTGTAAGTTGGAAGTCCAACATAGGACTCACTGGGCTAACGCACAAATATCATCAGGCTACCTTTCTTTTTGGAGGCTCTAGGAAACAATCGATTTCCTTGCCTTTTCCATCATTTCTTGGGCCTCCTGTGTTTCTTGATTTTGTAACCCCTTCCTTCTCTTCAAATCTGGGAATGGTGCTGGTCCTTCTCATGTCACACCTCTCTACTCTCTTCCAGGGTTGCATCTCTCTCCAATAATAATTAAGAAAGATTGGCCTCCTTTATTAAAAACTCATGGAATTAAATTGGACTCACTTGGATAATCCAGGATAATCTCCTCATCACAAATTCAGTAACCTTAATCACATCTACAAAGTCCTTTTTGTTATAAAGGTTGCATATTCGAGGTTCCTGCAATTAAAGGATAGACATCTTGAGGGGGGTGCATTTTTCTGATTAGCACAACATTATTGTTTATTTTTCCCAGTATTGTTCAGCTGCTCATGTACAAGCCTGGAATAGGCAGAGTAGGACATTGACAGGGTTTGGCTTCTGCAAACAGGTATATCATAGAGACAGGCAGAAAAATAAGCGAGAGCTGAAGAGGTATGCAAGACAGCAGCTAAAATGATAATTAAAATCAACATTTTGGAGGTGATTGATTCATGTTTTTATAATGGCATATTAAGAATATGACCTGGAGAATGAGTAGATCAGACAAGGTGAAGAAAAAGATCTTTGGAGATTCAAGATGAGAAGAGCCAAAATATTGTATCTACATGAAAGTTTAAGTCCCCAAGAATATTATTATCATTAAAAAAGAGAAGAAAAATGTGGACCAAGTACTAACACTCTTCACAGTATTACATGAAGCAACTGGTTTAGAGTAAAATGAGGAAAAGTAGCAGGTTTTAGGTTAGCATAGCATGGGTTCAAATGTCCTGGGGTAGATAAAGAAAAAAGACAGAGAAATGGAAACCTACCCCACCTCTACTGAAAACCTGTCCTCTAAACTCCTACCTTGCAAAGGACAGAGGTATGAAACAAACTTACCATTTGAAACCTACCATTTATTATATTTGCAAAGAGCCTTGAGAATCTATATATTTGACATGCAAAAAAGCCAAGCTTCAGCCTCAATATTCACACAAATGATATTAGGCTTGAGCTCTAGCCCCAGCCTTTGTAAAGCCAAATGACCAATTATATACACGTCAGCATATATATATAATCCTTCAAGCATCCTGGAAATTGAGTATGGCCATTAACCAAGGGTCTCAATCTGCTATCACATCTAATCAACACATCAACTTCAGCGGTAGAAATAAAACACTATTTAGATTTACTAACATCTGAATACTCACTTGCAAAATAGAAAAGCATCCTTCATGTTGAAATCTGGAGTAAAAATTTTTGTGTTTAATATGTTGAAATTCTCATTAGTCCTTTGAAGTATAAGCATGTGTATTATTGTAATAATAAAGTGTTTTAATAATTAATAGTAATTGTGAAAACTATACATCTTATCTATAAAACATTATTAAAGACTTCCAAATAATTACATAAATAGAAAATCAGATTGACAATTAATATAAATATTAATAGGGTACATTACTCTGATAATTTTTGGAAGAATATTATATAATTTTGAGCCTCCCATATAAGGCAGATAATTGTATAACTATATTATATAATTATAAAATCAAAATAATAGATTTTATCGCAATTTTAATCTTTATAAAATTATTTCATCAAACATTTTATTTGATGATTAAATGTATACAGTAAAATTACAATCATTTATTAAATTAGTGAAATACTATCTGATTTATAATTATGCAACTCTATTCCAAGAAAACGTCATAATTTGTACATTATGTACACCTGATGAGAAAGAAAAGACAAATATAAATTTTTCCATCTCAAACTTTCTTGAAGCAGAAAAAACTAAAGTCACATGTAAAAGCCTCTATGATAACTTATCTTTGATCCAAAGAGAATAAAGAATACAGAGTATGATTAAGAAGAAAGTATTAGAGAAAAATACGTCACCTTGTAACTACTTTTCTCTCCCTCCCAAACACCTGTTTAAAATCATAATCTGTTTAGAATTACCAACAAGTAGTAGAAAGACCCAAAAAGTAACTTAGCACCAGACATTAATAAGAAATTATTCCAGCACCATAATGTCAAACTCTTACTTGATGACTAAATGTATAAAGTAACATTATAATAATTAATTCAGGGAAAGAATTTCACATTTACCCTTGCATGTCACAAGTTATTCTCTATGAAGATATTTGGCATTGGTTGAGTTTTATATTAATTTTTTACTACTATTTATTTTTTAACTTCATACATAATTCTCATAACATAATATTCATCGTGTTAAAATCTACACAGCATGATCAAAATATATAGTGAATATTCACTTTTTTAATATTGCAAAAATGACACATTGCATTAATCCTCATTGCATTATTCCCCTCACTTTACACACTTATCTCATCATTCGTGCCACATTCTGAAGCAATTCGGGAAGTATCTTTCTTGAGTGTCTTTAGTTGCCCCATTCTGGATACCTTGATGTACTGAATCAATTCAAACATTTATTTTTCATGGTCATTTTGACTTTGAGTAAGAGCCAGGAGCTGCATGGTGCCAGATCCGGTGAATAGAGTGAAAAAGAACACATTGTAATGCTTTTGCAAGCCAGCCTTGGCTTTGGATAGCACTTGGCAGCAGAATTCATATTTTTTATCACACCTTGTAAAGCCACTCAAAAAAAGGACATCCAGAACTCCTTTGTAAAGTTGCAAAATTATGGGATAAGTGTGTTGGAAGTGGAGGAAGTATTATGAGAGGGACTAACGGCAATGTGTCATTTGCAGTAATATTTTTTTAAATCAATTTTATTGGTACATTTTAGGTATACAATATAGTGACATTCATCTTTGGAAATTTGCACCTTTACATAATCTCTCTTGGTTCTTATTTTTTCCCCAGTCCTCTGCCCTCCCTTCAACCCCACCATTCCTCCCTATTTACAAAGACTTTGTTTCCATTTTACATTTTCTCTTATTAACTCCATTCCCTTCTTTCCTTTCCCCAACCCTCCCACTTCCCCTTCCCCTTTGCCCCTTTTCTTCCTATTTCACATTATCTATTATACCTTTTAGTCCTTATTT